>KB302615.1:460047-480864 GCA_000328365.1 Capitella teleta
TCTGAAAAACAACAATCATCACTATTCACATCTAATTCAAATCTTTTTATTATTCAGGTACCTGGTTTTCAAGAGTGGTGGAACTTAAAGTATGACGGAGATGACTGTATTTACACATATCGCTTAGAATACGATATGCAAAATGGGGATCTAGAAATTTTAGTGTAATTTTTTCATAATCTATTATTATTATAACACCATTGTTTACTTAATGATATACTTGAGCTTGATATTGTATTTCTTTTTCATGCTCACTTCCACTTCTAATGCGGTCTGAGATGTTTAATGTATGTATACTTCTATGGTATTCACTTTACTTCCTTAGCTTGAGTTGAGAATTGCTGAAACATTATTTCGGTTTTTGTTCAATATTTCTTGTATTTATTGTATTTCTTGTATTGTATTTATTATCTTGTATTTTATGAAGCCTTGTAGGCATTGTTTTGGTATTTTCTGATAATAAATATTCATTTTTTTATGACATAAAGCGCCCATTTCTAGACCATATGTAATGATAAGGCCTAATAATGAAAACCGTCAGACATTCGGTTGCATACAAGCTATTTCAATTTACAATAACTTTGACATTAATAAAGATATTTTGAATTTGATTGCAGTTTTGAACTTCTCTTTCATTCAGCTTTCCGTTGATATATTATATGATTATGTTTACTCGATTTTGAAAATTCATCCGTCCTCCCTACTACTAGTACTAGTACTACTCTCTACTGACTACTGAGTACTACTACTACTAGTAGTAGTACTACACTACTGACTAGAGTGACTACTCACTAATCACTATAGTCACTAAGTCAAGCTGTCTCATACTCATAATTATGATAGTATGATAGTTATGATAGGCAGTATTCTCTTATAACATTACATACTCAATAATCATACTCAGTATGACAGTAGGATACTGTCATATTGGCTGCTTAGCTGTTGTACTAGTTAGTGGCCGGCAGTGTAGCTTACACTCACAGTGGCTTAAAACCATATAACATGACACATCGGCTTATAAAACGTGAATCAAAAAACGAAAAAAAGTCAGGAACTTCTGAAGATTAGAACAAAAATATAAACACAAAATAAACTATGATACTTCATTACTTGATAGGAAAGGGAAGGAGAAAGAAATTCTGTAAATGGAAAGCAAATAAGACATGTGTAAAAGGTTAAACTTTATAAAGTAAAATGAAATGAAAACATTATGAGCTAATTAAATTACAATAAACACGTAAAAACAAAAATAGATTATGTACCACCTTGTGGAGAGTATAATGTAAATGTTCTCAAAGTCAAAAATTGTATCAGAATGAAAAAAACAAAAAACAAATTAGAGATTAATCAGTGGAGCTATTTGGAGGGTTATGAATAAAGGAAATGATATTTGAATTGACTGGCTTTAGAGATCAAATTCTGCCGAGAATTCATAACAAACCAGTTGTTGAAAACATACTTTCCACGGGCACACTTGACTGAGCAAGATATACGGATAAATACTCCTTGGCAAGTTTTGCCAGCTGCGGATACTTGATTATTGGCATGGCTTTGCAAAATTTGATCGTGTCCTCTTGCTCTTCAATGGTATTTTGACAGAATTATGTTAAGTAAAAAAATTCATAATCACGGCTCAGTTGCTGAAAAATCATTGGCTGACTGACGGCTGAACCGATAGTCAATGGACGGTGGCTTGCTGCTCATCTCATTGCCGGCTGCGGCTGGCTGACATCAGCGGCGCCAGGGTCTGAGTATGTATTGCCATCATAATTTTAAATTTGATGAGCATCATATCCTGCTGCTACACAAGGGGAAACAGCGAAGCGACATATTAAATCAGGTCAACATCATAACGTGATCATGAGATATGATGATGATAATCAATCATGACATTGATGGTAAATAATCGGGGCAACTGCAAGTCATGCGTTAGCAGTTCAGCGTTTCGTCAGCCTTAAAGTTGACTGAAGGTTAGCATCGTCGGTATATAATTCTATATTTTAATGTGACTTGTGAGTTGTATACACATCTCCGTACGATGGCTTTAAGCAGTCTTTAACTTTGAGCCTATATAGTATATCCCAAAGATTATCATGAATCAATACTACTGCATAGTCTCGGTTACTGCCGTAGTGTGGTAAGGGGGAGGTTGAGAGTGCTCTGTGCTTTTATTAACTCTGTGCTTTTATTAAAAGGGAAGGATTTGGGTTGGGATGTAATAGGGAGTGTGTTTTTTACCGGGACTATAATATATTTATCATTTTAGTTTGAAAATAGCTTTCACATTATAAAAAAAAGTTAACAAGAGAGGGACAGGAAAAAAAGCTGTTTCCAAAAAATTTCATTGAAAATTATTGAAGTTAACATGCTGCTTACCTACTCAGGTGCTCATCACACTAACATGCCGCACATCAAGGAACCAAAAAGCCGAGAACCATTATGGAAAGAATGGGATTACAAAGCACAGAAAAAAGGAGTACATCACACAGTGTACTCTGTGAGTGGAGACGAGTTTACCGGAGATTGGTCTGATAACAAAAAAGAAGGTGGGCATTCATCTTGCATGATACTTCATCAGAAGCTATTTGGTTGCAGTTTATTATGAGCTGGAACATTATTGATCAAACAGTAGAAAATTTCACATAATGTTTATTTTCAGGGAAAGGAACGTATAAATGGAAGAACAATGGTTCATTGTATGACGGAGATTGGAAAGCAGGCAAAAGAAGTGGGTTTGGAACGTACAGCCTGCCTAAGAAAGAAGGCGGATATAAGAAGCAGTATTCAGGGGGATGGAAAAATGACAAGAGGCATGTGAGTGAGAATATTGATTCGGCACTGTAATCAAATTGACATCTTATGACTAAAACTTTTGTACTGGTACATAACTCTGTTCTTTGATAATGTTTGGTATTTTAAACATGATGAACAAAAGAGAAATTCATCATTAGTGGAAATTATAATTTTTTAAATATAGATAAAGAATTGAAATGTTTGCATTTTTTACGTGTGATTTCCTCTGATTAGGGTTACGGAACGCACTTTTATACGGATGAAGAATATTACGAGGGTGAATGGTACGCAGACAAACGCAGTGGTTGGGGACGCATGTATTACGCCGATGGCTCCATTTACGAGGGAGAGTGGTTTGATGACCATCGCAGTGGTCAAGGAATGCTTAGACTGGGTAAGTTTGTCCACCAGATTTAGTTGACCGCTTTTCACTTATTTGTTTTACAGCTAACGAAAATCGTTATGAGGGATCATGGAAGAATGGCATGAAAAACGGACCAGGAAAGTTTTATTACCTTGACAAAGGACAGGTTTATCTTGGTACTTGGCTGAATGACATCGCGAAGTGTGGGGAGATGACCGACTTCAGTCGAGATGAGGCTCCCGATGCAACCCCATACCCTATCCCAAAGGTACGAAAATTGCGTTTACTCATTTTATTCCTATTTCATTCTTTCAGATTGAAGTTGCAAATCCAGCACAAGTACTTGCTGATGCAGAAGAACAGCTTCCGTTTGATCAGGATTAAGTTATATCTGGTGTTATGCTGATCGTCGTTCTTTCTGAAATCTTCGAACTGTGTGTTTGTATCTGTGAGTCTGGAGGAAGATATTTCATGTGGAAGCTGCTGAATGTAATAAAATAATATAAGCTGAGAAGAAAAAAACAAAGTTCGATTTTTTTTTTTTTGGCAGCAATTCCCAACAGTATAATAATTGCTTTTATCATCGCCCAGGATTTGGCATTGAGTGTGTTTTATTGTTACCATGGTACCAATGTACCGTGCAGCATAGTGATGGTTATTACTTGCATCATAGTTACGTCTACATTGTAAATTTGTAACTAATAATTACGACTTGTTCTGGGTGGCTGCATGCATTGCCTTCTTACCGTGTTACGTTATGCTTTGCATGAACATTTGGAAACTCCACCATCATAACGCTATATTCACCTTATGAAAAATTCTTGAGTTAGTTGGAAGCTATATAAATTCGCTGCATCTCTGTAATCATGTAATGGTGTTAGCCTTGTTTACATCATAGGGGAGGAATAATGAGAGTGGGCATGTCGCGTCAACGCCGGTCTTTCGCCCAGCGAGCGAATTTTATGAATTGTCCACGGCCGGGCTCGAGCGTGTTTCCATATACTGTACATTGTACCTGGTTGAAGAATGACCGAAAATCGTGGTTAACACGGTCATATCTTTTTACTCCAAAGAGCGACAACTTGAAAATTTACAAAATAAAGAGACGTAACTATCATGAATATGTTGTGAAAATTTCAAATCAATATTGAATATAATTGCAGAGTTATTCGACTTTTTCAAACATAATAACTAAGAAACGTTTTCTTTTTTGCTGTGTCTCCACGTAGAGTGCAGAGAGTGTTGTGCAATTAAAAAGCATTTGTTAAGCTCCTTATCAGCAAACTCACCTCGCCGCTCGTTAACACTGGTGCTCGAGCCTGGCCGTCTACAATTGGGAAAATTTGCTCTCGAGCCGAGAGACATCACCCCCATAGGTTTTACCACATGTCCACTCTCATTATTCTTCTATGGTTACATCGTGTGCAATTATCTAAATCATAACGCATTTGACTCTGCTGCTGGCAGTGCGGCCGCCCATGGCACAATCATAATGCACTGGCTTAAGTGTGTCAGCGTTACGCCGTATGGTTGGTCAGTGAGATTTGTGTGACCCATGACCTCAGATCAAAGGGTAATCAGTGAGCATTTAATCTGAAAAAGGCGTGATTAAAAAAAAAATGTTCTTAACTTCGTGAGGTTGTTGGAGCTACATGTAACCTAGCACGTTTCACAATTGTTATGAAGATCTTGGACACAGCCTGGATTAAATCAATTTCAGAACTTTCGTTTTTCAATTTATCAGGGCACGCTACCAGACATTTATCACTTGGGGTAGCCAAGGCAAATGTCGATAGAAGCCGAATGAAAGTCCAAAATCAATCAGTCTGGATCGGCTGAGATGCCTCTATTCATCGAGGCGAGGCAGCCGAATGTCAACAAGAAGATTCCTGACGTTCTCTGTGTCAATTCATCGTGTATCACAAATCTGGAAGGTCAAGGTCGACGAATTGTACCGCACGTGACATTCGCAGGTGAAAGAAGATTCAGATGCAAGGACGCGATTCAATCCAATCCGGAAAGCACTACTTTGGCTCTTTGACTCTTACTTACCTTTGTGTTCATTTTTTATAGATTTTATTTTATTTTATTATTTTTTTTTATCAAAGTTCTGGTCACAGAAAACCTCTTGGATACCAAAAAAAAAAAAGGTTAGTGCATACATGTATTGTACAAATCTGAATGGCTATAATTAAGTATAAGTAGGATAACGTGCGGGATGCCAAGAGGGATCCTGACCACTGATCAATTAAAATGAATGTCATCCTGACTCAAAATTAGCACGTGTCCCTTTCGATCACTGGTCAATCACCTGGAAACAAAAGGAGAGATAAACAGTAGAAAAGGAAGACGAATAAAAAGAACAATGTCAATGGATGAACCAAAGCATCCCTCAAGTTAAATGTATGGGAATAAAATGTGAATGAATTTCTCTAAGAGACAAAGTACACTGGGATGCATGACTACACGGGGAAGCGTGATCAGCTGATCTGGATGCAAGATTGCATCTGGATTTCAGCGTGAAGAGGTCTCACTATCAGCACACCTTTCACCCTCGAGAACGAGAATTCTTTTTTCGTGCCACTATCCAGGGCATCCAAAGCTCCTTCTCGGCGTCTGTATAACCACACGTAGATCTCCAAACTGAATCAGAGAGCATCATCAAATTTCGAATCTTTCTCGAGACTTATTTCTGCTGGAGCTTGCTGTACTGTAACGTATACATAGATAAAGATATACAATTGCGCTCAGGCAGCTCTAGTTTTGTACAAAATAAGTCACTTTGTATCATAATTAACCGCCTCATTATCAGCATGATCAAAAGTGTTCGAGACATTTATGTGCAGATTACCAGATGCATGTATCTAGATGGTATCAACCCCCACCATCCTTACCAGTCGGCCCTCGGAGTCAAGCTCAGAGACGAAACTTTATTGCACGGTGTCATAGGTGAGGAGGGCCTGCTGTGCGCTCATCCTTCTAGATTTGAGCGCCGCTTGTGACACGATGGACCATGATGTACTGACAGATCGGATACCAACACTATCAGCATTTGGTGCTGAGGATACCGCGCTTAAAAGGATAAAGTGAAATCCAGAAGGGTGTGAACAGAAGATAATATCTTCTCTTCTTTGTCATATCGTGTGGTCACTGACTGGGGTTATAAATCACAAGTTTCATTTCACAACATTGAAGACCCAAACCCCCACCAGCCGCAAAATTCACCTCCTCTCCTTCCTCTCCATCTCAAACACACCTCCTTTTCTTGCAACCGGAATATATACTCCTACCTCTTCACCCTCTACCTCGAAGTGAGCACATAGACCTCCTCTTCCCCTCCACCCTATTTCTACCTCCACGTCAAATCGTCTCCTCCTATTCTCTCCTCTCCTTATGTTACACTTAATTAATAATTCAGCCAGGCCATCAACGTCATTACAGGCCCGGAAACTGCTTCCACTCTGCGGTAAGCGAAGCGGGGTCTTTGAGAGGGGGTAGGGCGCAAACGAGCCCCCCGGTGGCCATCATCGTGGCTAAGGAGCCCCCGACCGCTCTCCGGTCAGTCGGGAAACCTTCTTCATCATTAGTGGCCGTCTTTTAGGCGCTCAGCAGCCGTCTCCGCCGGGATCCGCTTTATTCATGGCTGGAAAACATTTTCACAAGTCTCTAAATTGGTTGCTGAGTCTAATAAGGCTCTTCTTGACTTCTGATCCCACTGATAAGGGGATCTTCGTTGCCATGCTGAGCATTGAAGGCAATTAGCCAGCAAGGAAACGCTTCCTCCAACGGTATATAGCGACGCTGAAATTCGAGGAGGCTTAATTTCCTGCCTACAATGTATAGACGTTTGACCTTTTAAAAGCTAAGTGTTTTGGACGCATTTTTTAGATCTACATATGTGTGTGTGGGTTGTTGTGGTGGAGAGGGAGATCAAAAACCGCGGTAATTATCATCAGAAGACAAAAGACTTCTGAGTGGATCTCTAACGACTCTTGTTTGTTTTGATAGTTCCATGCGCACTTCCGGTGAGACTCCTTGTTTCCGGATCCAAGCGGCCATCTTGAATAATTAAGTAATCCCATTATTTCTCATTCTGTGGTCATCGTGCAAACGCTCGAATCATTAACAAGGGAATCGTGTGGTCATGCAGCGGTCTGCGCTTGACCAAAGAGAGCTTCATTATGAGACGGGGGAAGGGAGGAGTGATCATGATGGCGGTGCTACAGTCGTTCAATGGAGATGAATGTTCTTAAAGCACAAGGCCGCCTCCCCAGAGTCCTCTTCGGATCCGCAATTGATGCCCTTCCGTGACATTATTTACCGCAAAGGAACCAGTGATGATATGCTAATCTGACGGCACTGGAATTGGCCATAAATTCCAGTCTGATTGAGCGTCCATTGGCTTCGAGAGCGTGATCTGTCCTCCACGCTATCTCCGAGTGATCAACGACTCTAATAGCTGTGGATTAAAAGCAAAGAGATCGCGATCGAAGCCGGTCCCTAGGTAGAGTTTTCCCATCACTTGGTAGAGCAGAGTGCCAAAAAGAGTTGGGAATTGATGCAGCTCGGAGCGACGGGGTCTTGGGCGGCTCTGCGAAGCAGCATCATTATCTTGTCGTGGCTCTCGAGGGAGTCGATCTGCAAACGCTGTGTGCGAGCAGCCTCGAAATTGGAAGCGGCTCGTTATGAAGCTGAAAGCCAGTCGATGGTGACACGGGTCAATGACCCCAGCCAGTTGTACTCACGACTCATAAGTCACGACCCACGGATACGAACTGACGCTGCACTTGTGAATCAAGAGCGTGTACATGACCATGAGAATGGTCAACCGTCTGCAGATTGAGTATACGTTTCATAACGGCACTGGTCAGTCATTGATTACACGTTTTTCCACTGGGATGGTCATTAGAGTCACACACACAACAGACGGTTCTGCATGCACGTGGGCGCAGCACGTACATACATGTATCCTCCTTTGAGGAGTCATCGGTGTTTTATGCATGATTGATGCGTTCAGGGCGACAGTGTTAGCGTCGGCAGGTGTGCTTCTGGGGAGATTAACAGCTAGCAGATCCAAGACAAATCAGCCGAAATCCCGGGGCCCATGTGGCCAGCGCCTCCAATCAGTCGCCTCGCCGCCTGAAACCGCCTTCTGGCCACGCAGCGTCACGCACAGCAACTAGAAGATGCAGAAGCTGCGCATCGATCACCATCAGTGATGAATTGATCGACAATTAAAGGCAGATTGATCAGCTTTGCTAGAGCAGGTGTCCGGGTGATGTACGCAATTAAAACATCAAAGACATGCGGATTGCCTCGCTTAGATTAAACCTGCGCTGTTTTCTCAGTGCTGTGTTTATGCGGCTGGATCAGTACGAGGTATATTAGGAAAGGGGTTTGAGGAGGCTTCAAATGTACTGGTCACAAGGAAATCTTTTAGTGTGAATGCACCAATGATAATAAAACTTTAACAAAAACTTCACTGTCTTCAATATGCGAGTGTTGTACGTGGAAATCATTTCTTTGACGCTACACAAGTGCTCCATGCATCTTTTTCGGGCAAAACCCCAGGACCATAAACGTTCCTGATCAAGATAATTGCATGCATCGACTTAAAATAAATTACAAATGAACGTACATAACAACTACGTACATAAACAAATTGCGTAGAATAACGGTGAAGGGCGAGGGTGCAATCGGAAGCAATCGACGGATGGAAGTAGCGTGCAGCCAGAAAATCCACAGTCCCCCCCCCCCCACCACCAACACTCAGAACTCGGCCCCTCGAACCGAGATTCCTGGAATATTAAACTGCAGCAGAGATGGGATGCAATGATGTTCACGAGGCAACACAATATGAAAATGAGTGGCACAACACAATATCAGTCTCCAAATTCTTTGACAATATAAACGAATTCTTATTAAATAATAATCCGGCAATAATATCGTCAAGGAGGCAAGATCGCTCTAGCAAATTGAAAAAAAAAAAAAAAAAAAATGTAACTTCAAAATTCAACATTCCTAAATAAAATCCCTTCGAATGTAGTAGACATGTTTTCAACGAAAACAAAATATGGCAATCTGATAAGTGATAATCAATAATTATTAATAACTATTTCATTATAAGGGTACGGGAAATAAGTTATGTGGAATTCTGTAGTCATTCACGGAGAACGCTGTAGAGCAAATAAAAATGTAATGATTGTGAGGTTTGTCCCATGTGCCTGTGAAACCATTAAATATTGCAGAAATTTAAAATCCTGCACAGATATTGCTTGTGTTAAATTTGCGCAAGAGACCTGCATATACATGTAACACGACTGACATATCAGAGGCCTGCGATATACTGTAGTAAAACTATGTATACACAAAGACATATTTACCTGTTCTTTTTCAAAATGAGCAGTTATGGATCTGGATTTCTTCACGATTAAATTAAAGCTACATGTATAATGCATGTAAATTAATAACTATTAATAATCATTGCCATCATTTTTTTTTCTGTGGAGCTCAACTACTATAGACTATAGTCACATGGTCATGGTCACAGAGACGACGATAATTAGTCAACGATTCTTCTTTTTTTTCATCTCGACTCATCCATCCTTTCAATAATACGTCTATTAAGTAATTCGGGAAAATATAGCCAAGACACGTATACACGCAATACGTCGTCAGAAGCCGAATGAAGCCAAGGTATGAAATGAACGGCGGCCGAGGCAGCACTCAAAACAGGCAGCGGTGCGACCGGCGTCCTCCTTTCTGTTGAGATCGCCTTAAGCAGCAGTTCTTCCTGATGGTGTCGGTAGAGGGTCTTCCCCATCATCATCACTAATCACATTACTGGCACCAGTTGCGGTGGAATGAAAGAGAGTTAGGTGCGATCGCGAGCGAGGTGTGAGGCGCGATGGCACCTGCCTCGCAGTGGCTTTCACCTTAATTGCCAGCAAATTATAGCGAGCCCTTTACACGACGAGCACTCACTTATCCAATCGACAGCTAGCTGTGCGCTGCCTCACGTGAAATGTCAAAGACGCTGGTCTATGCAGCGTCGATTTGGAAAGGTCTAAACCAGAAGGGGAGGTCGTTGCGCTGCTGCTGCTGCTGCTGCTGCTGCGGCAAATGTTCCTCGTCGCCAATTACAGGTCTTTAGAAATCAGACCTGGTGCATTTAATTTTGCGTGATTGACAAATGTGTTGACGTCGAAGGACGACGATCGAAGGGAAGCGCCCACAGAGGAGACTGAAAGCCCACGCAGGAAATCGCCAGCACTCCTCGCTTCGTCACGAACATGGTGTTAAGGTACAACAAGAAATTGTGAAAGCCCTCAGGTACACTGATTGCGTGGCTTTCACCAGGTATTCAATAAGGATTGGATGTCTTTGAGGGCTAATTCGGACTCGCACCCTGCGGTCAGCACCGGCTCTCGAGTGTCCGCTATTCTATTCATGTCATTAGTTTTAAATGTCATTTTCATGAGAATCAAATGGATGGCTCTTTGTGGACAGCTGAAGACGGAGTCTGTCGACGAATTACTCTCTTCAAACGAGGACTTCATTCAATTTCAATTCCTATTAGAACGGAAATCTGAGATGATGAAAAAAGGCTTCCAAGGCTTTTATGCTGTGCTGCCCAACTCTAAATCATCGCCATAACTCCCCATAAGCTGTGTTGGCGGCTTTGTTCTTACCTCCAGCAGAGTTATTCAAGCGCATTCTGCCGCCGTAACATTTCATCGATGCCTCAGGGTACATACCTCCGCAGTCGGATGTGCTCCAGGGCAATGGGTGCTTTCAAAAACTCTTTTTGATGTGCAGAAAAAGAAGGACTGCAAAAAAAATTGCTTGTCGTGCATCAATTTGAGAAACGCACACAAAGCACTTAACACTAAAAAGCATTTTGCACACAGGGTCACTGGTTTGGTGTCGGAGGGTAAAATTGATAAAATTAGCCAACATGATGTTAAATGCTTCTATTCACGCAACTTCTGCTTGCTTGAGAAACGTCTCTTTATCTCACAGGGGGGGTCACCTCGATCGAGTAGCAAGATCTTTATCGGTGTATGTGTGTGTGTGTGAGCGGCCTTTTGCTATTCACGAATGAAGAAGGTTCCTTTTCAAAAGGTGTCCAATCTTTTCGTGTCACCGACGCAACCGACATTTGCTGATTGAATTGTCAACTCGCGATTCACGCATGCGCGTCAAGGTGCTGTAGTATTGAGAGTCATTTTCCGCCTCGCATCGGATATCGTTACGCGAAACATAGACCCTTTTAAGCGCACCCTCCAAGTGGTTATGCACCTAATCCCAGTCGATGTCATCACGTGACATGACATTCGGACGCCAGTGGGAGCACCTCTAATCACGTGACGTGATCATGTGATCTTATCTCCATTGGGACAAATATACGAGCACAAAGGCAGGGTTCAATTCGACCTCTTCTTCCCATTCCTGTAGATACGGATCAGACAATCCCATTAGAATTCGCACAAAAGATTCATCAACAGAAGAAAAGCTTCTGATCAAAATCATTAGATACACGGGCCTCGCTTATCCCCAGATTGCTGGTTTCGGGTGACCTATGTGTGACCCCTCTCCCCCTCCTCCTCCTCATCTTGAAACCTGCAAAGTAGCAATGTCGACATTTTGCTTTTTGAGTTCAGAGGATTGCATAACACGATAAAACTTTTTTGTATTTTAGTGTACCTGGATGCAACGTAACTATTATCTTTACGCATTCTATTTTCCGTAATTAAACACACGTAAAAAAATGTAAGTGCATTGGTATCATGTGGTATTTATCATTATTTCGAGGTGGATTCACGTAGCACCATTGGTTTTGTTGTGTGAAATGTTTTAGTGAGCGAGTGTTGACGGTGGTGGATCGCATACTGACCAGCAAAAGGAACTGGACGCCTCTTAAAAACATGCAAAAACACTGAGAAAAGTAGTCAATCAAAACTCAAAAGCCAACACTTGTCCCATTTCATGAAAATTGATGAAATGGACACGAAATGACTGACAGTTCGGTGTTTATGAGGATACAAATGACCTTTGCATTCGGGACATTGGAAAACGAGAAGAAATATTTAAGATGTGGATCACGAACATCTTTTATTATATAAGTTGAAATTGGGTCTGAAATGAACACCATGGGCTCTTCGTTCAAAACGTCCAGACAGGTCGAGAATAGTGGCATTCTGGCCATGCATATACTGGCTCTTTCAAATCGCAACATCTCATCTTTATTTCTTTACAATAAAACGCCTTTTTTGGATTGGTTTGAATATTTTGGTCAATTTCGATTCAATGAAGGAAATATTGACACTCTGCAGGGCAAGATGTGTTTGCATCGTATACTTACATAAAGAGTGGGCCAAAAGTAGTCTATCTACTCCATGTTAAAAAAACTTTAAAATTTGCTAAAATGTATCAATTATTCCAAAAATATAACTACCTTGTATCGATTCACTATGTTATTATGTGCCCATTTATGCAAAGAAATCAAATTAAAAGTTTATTTTGAATGAGGGAGGAACAATATAATGCGAGTGGTGAGTGATCGCGATGAGAGCAAAATCAGATGAGCCCCTGAACGAGCATTAAGGAATGGCATCTCTTTTATAGCACTTTAATACAAACTCTCTGCCTTATTTTGACTTCAGGGGATAAGCATTAGTGCTACTGTCACAACAATAACACGCTCAGACAAAACAATAGTACGAGAGCGTTGCCTTATGTATGCGTCCAATGGAGCTTATCCATGGTCCGGGGCCCTGTTTGCCGCCAAAAGTGGAAATATCGCGGAATGATGAGTGTACTGTATTAATTGAGATAAATTGGCATAAATGTTGATGAAATTGGAATAGAAATGATAGAAATACCAAGTATTTATTTCACTTATCTTTGTGTGGTTTTAAATACATTGTGATTTGTTTTGTAACACTTTCTCAGAAAGGCGTAGCGCCATTTAAAAGCATTGAGATCCATAACATGGAGTAAATAGACCACTTTTGGCCCACCCTGTATATAATTATCTTCTACGTTTTATTTTTAAAATTTAAATATGCATCAACATCAAAATAATTCTTCTAAATTTCCTTCGTCCGTCAGTAAACTAGTATGATATATTTATTAGTAACCTACGGAAGAACATATGATGAGCTGAGTATCCAGATTCTACATTCAAGTTCATTGACCGATTTGAGCTATAAGCTATATATGTTGTCACAATGAACACAAAGACAACGCATGAAATGAACAAGTCGAGAATGACTGGAGGGAGAGGATCTTGCATGTCTCCTTGTTCGCAGGCTTTTTTTCTCAAAGAGGTTTTCGTCAACAGGAAGCGCCTTTCGTCGCGTGCGAATGGTGTGGCAACACTCCGATGTGCCGTATGATTCATGTAGCGAGTAATTTAACCAATTATCGCCCGTTCTGCTGAAGGAGACGTTCTCCTTTTCCTCACGCCGCTTCAGCCGTGAAGATTTTCTTCTTGACTTAAATGTCCACCGTCATCAAACGTCGCTCCTTGCCACGCAAGCCGTCATTTTTTTCAAGCCCGGTCGTGGTGACTTGTGACGTCACGAAGAGGTGACGCTTCTCAGTGACCTTGCTCAAAGGTCACTGCCAGCAAAAATGGCAGAGGGAAGCGCAACGATCATGTCTCCCTCCCCATGGTGTCAGCCAACGCAATCAGGCGGTGGGGGAGCGCTTTTTCAGTATACTACAACAATCGTAAGTGTAGTCAATTGGCGCTTCTCCATTACTTACAATTGCAGGAAAACTGATCAAAGTGAGCCCTCTCGTCGAGCAATTGTTCTGATTGCTGCAGGAAATTATAGGTTTATTATCAGAGTAAAACTCTGTCTGCCGCGACTGGCAGAACACAGGAAGCACGACTTAAATAGCAGGATGAAAGCAGAGCATTTGCCGCAATCTACCTGTAGAAGACAATTTACAATTTTGCACAACTTCTTCATTTAGCCTGCATTCAAGCATTACGCACATATTATACAAGGGATCAGTTGATTGACCCTTCGCCCATGGAGCCTGCAGTGCGATTCTTTGTGATAACCGAAGCATCGGATCTGCCGGCATGATTGGCAATTACCCTTCGGCAAGTGTAAGCGCCTTAAACGAGAGAACTAATCAGAGCGATTAGCGGAACCATTGTCAACACCAATGCATCCTTTCCTTCTGCTCTGATCCTCTTCAGGAAAGCGTCGATCCCGCTTACGATGCTTATATGCAATGCAGATCTTAGTTCTCCAGGGGCCCGCATGCAGAGCGCGCTATAGCCTGGTGAGGGGCGTTTCTGCTTAGACCATGCATATATATGCGGCTTGTTAGTCGAAACAACACACGAAATGAAAGTTAACTTTACTTGCCTATCAACCAATTTCTGCTCAGGTGAAATCGACACTCATTATTTGTTGATAAGGTTAAAGGTGTAATGCAGAAATTAGCATACTTACACCAGGGCTCATGAACTCATCCACGATGCACCAGAAATTCCAGATCACATCTGCAATGGATGACCCCATGATTCCCAAACGGCCAAACCAATTACCGGCTTCAGACCCTCAAGAACGCCACCATAGTTGATGACACCATAAGAAGGCAGTCGGCGTGGCACACTGTTCAGGTGGGTCTGAAATCTCTAAAGCATTTATCAAACCCTTGGACACGGGGCAGGTCAGATTTCTTATGGAGCTGCTGAGTGGCTTCAGGAAGACAACTGCCTTCTTTGAGCTTTCTGAATCAACTGGCGGGGAATCTCTTCATGCCAGGAAGCAGTTCCCAGGAGGACATATGATGCATCCCTCCGCCCAGCGGGTGAAGAAGGAAAAGAATGAGTGCGGCGTCTCTATGCGGATTGCTCTCTCGCTTTCGACAATGGATCACACCGGGACTGCAAGCTCGGCATTTTTGCGTACGCTTGGCTAATGGCACTCGATCTCCGCTAAACTGGTCTCGCGAGATACTCGCGGGAACCCGGGATTATACGAGACTGAGGGTCCTCGCGGACTATTTGGTGCTCTGCCTAACATGTCACATGAATGCGCAGTGCATCCGTAACGACCACGAGGGTTAGACAGGGCGCTCAAGGGAGCACACATCGGGTGTGTCGCGAATGGCATTAGCTGCCGACGGAGATCATCGATGGTGCTGAGGAGGGCAAAGATAAGGAGGAAACAACACTTAAAACCATTGTAAATATGCACTCACACTATTCACAGTATCTGTGACGATCATGTTTGTGAATATATTTTTCTGAATGATAGAGATTCGGTGGCAACGTGGTATATGAACAGATAATATGATAATTTAGATGAATTGTTCCACTGGCTTTCTGCCCTCGCCGATGGGCGATCTCACCTTATTTCAAGTCTCATGAAGATTGAGGTCTATTCAATAGTATTCATATATTATCTATAGAAACCAGAAAATTACTAAGCAAACAAATATTATGTATCAATCTGGATCAATTCTGGAAGTGTTGCTTTCAGAAAAATGTCGCATATCGATTGGATTGAGTTGAATCTTCAAACGAATCATGAGAGTTCCCTCTGAAGCAATTTATTCTTTGGACAGCGCTGTCGATATACTCTGTCTATACATGTATTTATTTCTATACGCCTATCACTATGACGTTGTTGTCGCCATTGTGTTGCCCAGTGTCCATGTGCAACTTTACATTTCGGATGAACGGTAAAGCTGACCAATACGTGCATTATTCTCGGTATTCCGTCACTTCGCTGTCCATTTGTTCTATAAATCTACAATTGTATGATTTGAACTTCTGATGCACAATATTTCAGATGACCGTTGAATGAATAACGTTGGAATGATGGGTCTCTAAAGTATTTAATCTAAATGTACTTTTGATCATTTTGTTAAAACGACAGGTCTGAATGATATACTAGTACATTGTATGGCATGACCATAGTGTCAATATCAGTCGATATTAACATGCGGTCTCTCGTGCTGATATGAGCTGATATCAGGCAGTAAATAGAAATGTTAACGACATGAAATAAGTATTGCTGGACCTGTAGATGTCAGATTTCTGTTTGGGATTCGAACTCTAAATGACATCCAAGCAACAATTTCACTTATAATAATGATTATAATTTGCCATAAGCGGGAGGGTAGGATTCCATTGAAACAAAGGCGAAACTTGGATTTACTTGTGACCGCTTCTCGTGTCCGTGGAGTTATTAGTAGAATACGCCATAAATTTAGACTTAGAACTAATTATGCTATTCACATTATTTTTACACGATTTGATTGCTCCGTCAGGAAATAATTATAAGCGCCTTGAAAAGGCACAACATTGAAAATGTATCGAATTAATATGTCCTCAAAGTCTATCCAGTTATATATTCAAGAAATCGGACGTATATAATTTATTAATTTATGCATAGAGCATTCTCTTTGCATGCGGATAGCGTGGGTCTCCCGCTATACGTCATTATTGTGACAGCATACCAGTTTACAAAGGACATGCAATCCATTATTCAAGGGGCGAAAAAGACAATGGTGCCTTGTTGAACACGGGGCTTAATTGAGGAGATTGAGTGTGAGCCCTTTCTGCTGCTAACGGCGACTGATAGGATGGCAAGCGTTCATTAAATCTCAGCGCCTGAAGCCATGAACTTATATTCATATCGCGCGCATAAGACGATGTTAAGGAGAGGATCGGCTTTCGGGAGTTCTGCGGAAATTTGCTGCTGCCAAACATCGAGGATCAAAAGACGTTCTCCCTACGGCGGCGTGCGCAGATGATGCGCTGCTTGCAAAACCGTTGCCGACGATCTGAGTCTGCGACAAAAGCAGGACCGCAAGCGTCTTAGCTATGAGATGCAATTTGTAAGATTGTAGTCTCGACTTACTATTTCCTGCAGGAGCGAGAGCACGCGAGAGAAGAAAGTGCGTAATGGATTATGTTTGGATGGCAAAGAAGTCCTCGCAGCGATGAGAGGGATCGCATTAAACGCGCCACGTTTATGTAATTTCTTATGAACACAGAGACTCACTTGCATGGAGTCGTCATTGTGCGTTTTCTCTAGCACGCGCATGATCACACACGCGAGAAACCGGGCTATATAATTGAGTATAAGATGTACACACTGAGATATACATACATGTATAGATGTATTTCCAATTGTGGCACCATTTTCACCCCTTCCCAAGAACACCGAGTGCCATCCTCAATCAGTCGCACTTTTCACCTGGTTTATAACATATAAACCATCATAGCAGAAGCGAGTTTAATCAAAGTTGCGTGATCAGCCGGAAATGTTGAATTCCGCATCACCGCAAATGCGTAATGATGCTCTCTTATTAACAACACGCATGTTTCGCCCTTCGACAGTTCGATAACTGAAATTTCAAGTTGTTCCAGCATTTATATAGTCATTGTGTCACGGAAATTACTGAGCTCAGCGGATATCGGAATATTCCACCGATAAAATTGGAAGACATCTTTGGAAGCCTCAGAATATAGCCTCGTCCTGGTCAGGAACGCAAAGGCAATCGCAGTCCTAAGGATGAAACTAACAGGTATTACGCAATCCTTGTGTGTAAATCCGAAGCACTTTTGGAACACACACAAATCAGTGTAGTTCTAATACAAATGCAAAGTATATGTAATTATGTACAATACATGAAGTCGGAAAGCTCTTGGTAAACTACCACGTTATTTGCAGAGGCAAATGCATACATTAACACAACATACCTGCATCTGCAAAATTAGTCTATATACTTATGAGCCATATTAGGAGACCAGTGAGGGGCCTATGTAGCGATATAGTATTATGCAAGAATAGAATTCTGGTTAAAAAAAAAGTGCAACAGTGGGTATGCGGCCACGAATGGACGTAGCAAGTCGATCACACTGCCTCTGCACAAATTAGACATTGTCCCTCTGAGGTACACTGCTCTAGTATAAACTGCGCTATATATACTACATTGTATATTTTGTTCTATTAACTCGATGTTGGTGGTCAATAAGTATTATTAACTTACGCCTAACATGGTCATGATATCTGCCTTACACATATCCAGCTTGGCGCACACCTGCATCTTGAACGGAGGGGGTTAGTCGCCCTGACCCCTGACCCCTGGGGGCTGCAAGCTGATTTGTTTCGATATTTGATGTGTTCGTTTCAATCAGGCAAAAAGTCGCCAATCCTGCGCCTGAGGTGGGAGGGCTTTGTGCATTGGCGCACTTAAGATGATAGCAGAGCGCCAATCTCCGCAATTGCAAACGTGAAGCAGCTTAACGATTGTTGCTGGGTATGACTCAACTTCTAAGCTAAATACACTGATGGCCACACCTGCAGACACGCCTCGCACTTCGCATTTGTGCGACCGTTCGTTGCCTAAATCCCTTCAGAAGACAAAGCATACACAAATACACACACCCACCCATATATATCCATATATGGAATACTAGTAGTTCGACTTATGGCGGTTCGACAATTGGAGAGGACACTGCACTCGCTTGCGTGTTGTGCGATGACTCGTCATTCTTTGGCTGTTTACTGTTTAATCACAACTCGCTTTTCAGCTTGGCGCATCACTTCCTAATCAAGGCCCCTTTACCGCCTTCCGTGACTTGGGATGCATTTCACACCGCCATAGTTGATTAACAGAGTCCACCACCCGATACCATTGATCAGCAAGGCAGCGGTCGCGATCGCGCATGCGTGCCGAATGGTCATCATGCAGTCCAGATGGCCAGCGCCGTCTGATTGCGCATGCGCCGATCGGTGCCTGCGCGCGCAGCTGCCTCCTCGTTCTGGTAATATCGGCCGCGCTTCTTACCGCAAATGGGAAATGACACCTTAATGTCGTAAACTAACAACATTTGGTGGTTAAATGTGATCGATGAGCGCACCGAGGCCGCGGCTTTCATCCAACAATCAGTGAGCGAAGGAGAAATGTTTCCCGCGGGATATTCAATCCGAAATTGAATGCGTATGCCGTACCTGCGTGGCTATTAGGCGTCGGCTGCCCTAATTGCAAGGCCCCCGAAGCCACCGGGCTAAAAAGCTACCTGTAACCGAAGTCGAAGCCTGCACATTGACAGCACTCGCTCCTCGGCACCGCTCACCCTTTTTGCGCAACGACGATGCGCGCTTTATATCGTTACGTCTATTTCCGAGGCAGGAAATTGAATGACGGCAATGATTGCGACCACGTGACTATGGTTGCGGGCGCCATTTTGAGCGCATTCCGTAATGGCATCGCACTGAAAGCAGACACCGCGTCAAGACAATGAACGGAAGACGCGCGTAAAACTCAACGGCGGCTGCTCTACCTACGACAAGCTCTTCAACGTTCAATTGCCGAGCACCCTCTGCCACGTGTTGCTTTAATTCGCTACAAATGCCCCCCCCCCACACTCCCCACCCCCAAAATAATAACAAATAAATAAAAAAGAGAGAAAGGTACGCTTCACAAAACACGCAAGAGATTTTGCCAAATCGAATAATCGTTAAGGAATCGGAGCTTGTAATTATTCGTTCAGCGGACAATGCCGCACCATGTCTGGTGGTCAATTGTTGACAGATGGGCGTACACGGGTCAGTTTGCACGTCCACATGTGCGTGCATCATTGGTTGCGAATAGCCTTGATGAGCGAATCTTGCATGGCTTACAACACCTTCATTGGGTCGCGTTCTTTTTGCTCGCTGCTAAATATATCGCGTTTATTCCGAATTCGGATCGTGTTCAAGTTGAGGACCAGACGGAGGACCATGATCCTGAGGACAGAGAACCAAGTGACACGATTAATTGATTATCATTAATCTGTTGTGTTTAGTCGTATGCATAATATATTCAGCATATACAATCTCATAATTGGACTCAAAATTGGGCATTTTTAACTCTTTTTTTAAGTATTGAACAATGAACTATCGTTTTGGGAATCTTTCAATTAGGTCAATATTTTCTCAGATTTAAGCAAAGTTTGTTGTCACTCTCTCTAGCTCTCTCTCTCCTTAAAAGGAACAGAGTGACTTTGAGTCACACAAGCCGCGTCTTGCAAGATGCAAGTTGCGTCCCTGGACAAAGTGATGACACACAATGAGGTCTATAATTATACGACTTAAGGTTGGATCCGGCAGATCGGGTCACCATTGAGCACGTCTAGGATTGGAAGCTGCAAATGTTCCACCTTGAAATTCTTGGTGATGCATGCGCATGGGCTGATATTATTAAAAGCTGGGAATTGGAATTTGAGAATTGTGGCGGTGAAATTGAAAAATAAAAAATCTAATAATAAATAAATAAATAAATAAATAAATAAATAAATAAATAAATAAATAAATAAATAAATAAATAAATAAATAAATAAATAAATAAATAAATAAATAAATAAATAAATAAATAAATAAATAAATAAATAAATAAATAAATAATGGCTGAATCAATATGAGAATATAGATTAATTTATTATCATATAACTTATAGCTACGTGCTGTAGGCTCAGTGAAAAAGTACTAAGTTTCTGTCAGATTTCGATTTTGAGGCGCAAAGGTAGGAAAGTAAACATGTGAGCGTCCACGGCAAAACCGGTCACAAGTCGCAAATCGCGCAAGCGAGCTATGAGCGAAAAACACCATGTGGGGTGATTATAAGCGGTTTGC
>KB302615.1:480914-505310 GCA_000328365.1 Capitella teleta
ATTAAAAAGCCTATTATATTAATTATTACGGTAATGAATTAATGACTATTATAATTATTACTCGAGCAACACATAATTATTAATGTGACTATTAAATAATAATAATAGTATTATTATTATTATATTTATAATAATATTATTATTATCATTNTTAGTTGTAGTAGTAATAGTAGTAATTATGACCGGCGCCAGTACGTGGCAATCAACCCACAGATGTGCATTTTACTCTAACTCTTACTGGGATGCTTATATGTACAATTCTTTTCTCCAGATGCAGTTGCCAGCACTTCTGAAATGGTCCTGGCAGCCAGCTATTCACACCTGAAGAGATGGCCAACATGAAAATGGCTGCCTATCCATATTGTGAATTAGCTATTCCTAGTGATTTTTTTTTTCAACCTAAGTCTACAACCAGGTGAACAGAATGTGATGCACCTCCGACTGGAATCAAGGTGTTTGACATGACATGCAGTTCGAAGCTGAAGCGCCAGAAGAAGAGAGAGCATCCACGAACTATCAACATGCATCTCGGCCTTCAAGTTTATTTATGGGTATGTATTGAGTGTGCTGTCGGCCCTACTAGTGACGAGGATAAAGGCCCGCCTTCACCCCTATCCCCTAATTAAGCCATCTGTAAAAAGGACGAATCGAGCTTATATAAATTCTTATACTAATAGTGAAATTTAATTGTTATTAGCTTACATACATATTCATTACATTATGCTCTCTTTTTTTTTTAGTTCCGATGCTAGGTCTGACAGTGACGAGAACGATAATGGCACGCCTCCTCCTTTTCCTCCTCCACCTCCACCCCTACCTCCACCTCCACCTCTACCCCATGAGAATCAAATTTAATTGTTCTTACTGTAGCTTGAATATCAAATAAATTATATATCAGTTCTCTTCGATTATCTTCAGTTTCGGATTTTGTAACTGTTCATGTTTTTCAGTCGGAAACTGGTGTCCCTTATAATTATTGTAATACATTGTAACTTTTTTTGCTGAAGCTCAATCTCTATGAAACTTGCATGTAATAGGCACCAGGATGAGGAGAACAGGCATGTCAAATTTCATCATGATATGATACCTGTGGCCTGAAATATGCCTAAATGAATATTAATAACATTTATCTAGACTTTCAATCGCGAATTTCTCAAAATGATGGTTTTTGAAGTTTCGGACTTCAAAACGCCATAACTTTGCAACCCCTTCAGATATCTACATGATTTTTGCACCAAAATATCCAGGAAAGTGTCAGCTGTCCGCTGATGCCTCAAACTCAAAAATTTTATTCCGACCCATGTGACCTGTTTTGCCGTGGACGCTCACACATTTGGTCTGGTTTCTATAAATAGCGGTATATGGAAACTAATCAAGCGTTTAGTTTCCATGTGGGCAGACCAGCATCCAATGGTCGACTATTCGATTAACTCACAAAACGTTCGTTTTCTTCATTTTCAGTGACCGAAAAGTGAGGATCGTGTTGAGTAACACAAACGGCATCTTGCAAGGCGCAAATTGCGACCCTGGACAACGCGACGACGCCCGATCAGGTCTTAGTATATAACACAGACGGCCACAGAGGAATACACAGATATCCTGTCTCTTAAAACTACTTAAGAGGTTTGTTTCGCCACATACCAGTATCTTAATAGAAAACACATCAAATATACCTTAGTCGTTTCTATATACTCGCTAGGCTGCTACTTTTATTGTATAATTGCATGCGTTTTCTATGAATTAAAGATAATATTAATTGTCATTTATAACAACAAAAGAAAAAGAAGAGATCTCACTGTTCATCACTCATGACGTTCTCCATGGCCTGTTGAATGAAGGTGGTCTGTGTCCCATGAATATATTATTAGTCTCATGCAATCTTTGAGTCAAATTAATATATACATGTAGGTCTTGAATTCAACGTTTAGTTAATGACACAAACTTGATTGGCGTGCATGGTAGCAAAACATAGCATTTAAAAACTACAATTCATGTCTCAACATCAAAAATGGCCAACTTTTTTCAATCCTTATCAGATGACGAAACTTAACATTATAACTTAACATTTATTTTGCGACATATCCGGTGTTTTGCCGTGGAGCCTCACCAATGTACAAATATTTAGGTTAGACTTATATATGGTGATTCATAATTTCATGTTTCTATTAACGGTGCGAGTATATAGGGAACTGTATTGCATTGTTATTTTACGAAAGTTTTGCGCAAAATTTTGACAATGCTTATTCGTTCAAAATATCTCGAATATCTTATGACATCTAACTACAATTTTTTTTAAATAATTAATTGGTTATTTAAGCGATATAAAGTAAGATAAACAACGCTCATCGAGTGAGTTGAATGCGCCTAATTGCAAAGATCATGAATGAAAAATTAAGCGGTGTCGTAATTTTGCAATTATTGAATTATTTGAAGAAAGCAACTAAAATAAAAGACATAATTGTCAAGATAAGCGGCCATTGTATGGCCAGTTTTAGAGAAAATAGCTCTTCTTTTTTTTGTAACAAATTACACCAGGTTAAAAATACGACCATACGACCACTTGTAACACACACTTGATCGAATATAAATCGCAAGGCATGAGCATAACAACGCTGTGCAAAGTACACCTGGGAATGAGGTTATATTGACTCGAACAATCGACCACACATTGACACATAAATTGACAAATATGCTCAATGGTGTTGTTTTTATCTGTTGTTTCTTTATGGTTAAATTGAGGGAGATTCAGTCGATTCAAACGTCTTGTGATAAGTTATTAAGACTAATACTCTATCTAATACATCATTTTCCGACTAGAGATGACGAAGTCGAATTTTTGTTGTTGATCCGTTACCATAGAAACCTTTTTTTGGCGGAATTCCCAAGACGTTATGACATAATTCGCAGCTTGACTAGCTGTAAATATACTATGAGAATTAAACCGATTTAGCGGGAGAATTAAAACCACTGAATATGCACTGTTCGTGACTCATTTATACCATGGAAATGATATCAGGTAATTATTATTTTGCGCTGGAATGATTGATTAGGGTGTATATTTCGTGAATTTGGCGTTATCTCGTACATTATAATTTTATCTTTAAGGCTTACTTTACTTACAGTGCGAAACATTCAGCAGAGGATAATCTTCTTTTACTCTTAACTGTTGCGAATGGAATAGGACATCTATGCACATTTCGGTTTCTATTATATGTGACCCCTCGCGCCGAAACCTGCACTAAGTCGCATTGTCACATTTTTAGGTTTAATGCCTTCTAAGTTCTAATAGGCTTAATAGCTGATGCAAATTCATTCGGTTTGACGCAATAATTATTCAAATCGGAGCTGAAGTTCAAAAGATACAGCCTGTTAACGGGTCAACCCCACATGTAATCGAAGATGAGAAAATCGCATTAAAAGGTTGGCAAAGATCCAAAAAGATTCAACTGTCAATACAATAGGCTCAATTATACACATACATATCAGCACTTATTGGTCACAGACTGAAATGATTCTTGTATGTGAGGAAAGAAAAGATGTACTTACTACACACAAACTCACCAAAGAGCTAACGCCGCTGCTAACTTGCAAAGGGTAAAATACTTACTAAAACAGTAAACGCCTCGAGGCTTCGGTGATGCTCACCATTACGTAATGTTATACGATAAAAATGGTATTACGCCATTGGGATTAGCATTGCAAGTTTACACTCATTCAGGGCTGCACTACATGTCTGCATCATGTACAATGGTCCAGATTGTGTCTTTTTTTTTTTTTCATTTTTATATATACAAATATACAAATATATAAATATTCCATTATACCAAAAGTAATTTTACAAACTTCAGGACAACATTGCAATTGTATCTTCTGGTATCCTGCAAACTGAGCTGCTTGGTGTCATATTACTCGAACAAAGACAATCATGCTAACACTTGTCAATTTCGTCCTGTATAATTTATAATTACACAATCTTCGTTCTCCTTTTGATCCGTCGACATCCATGCACCCCGGTTACGCAAGTACAAAACCGACATTTAAACGGTGCGCGTGCGCAGTGGGGGTGTCACGTGACCCAGAGCGGTTGGCATGGTAATTCAAGATGGCCGGCTGGCTCATTGCTTTCAATTATCTTGAATGGCTGTTTCTCTAAACTAATGGGCCTCGCAAGACGGCTCTACGGGACTCCGGTAAGGAGACCATCATCATTAATGGATCGACGACGGCCAGCAGAGCTGCTGAGAAGCAGGCTGAGGCCACAGCACCTCAAGACTTCACCGTATAATTGCCCCCGCGTGCAGTGCATCGTCCTCTTTGCCTCCTTGGTGAGGGTTGTTCAAAAGAAGCGAAGTTATATGCATATGAAGCCACGCACCAATGTTCCACGCTGTGCCACACCATTGTTCGTAAATGATGTTCTGAGGTTTTCCTATTCGGCTTAAATCTTATCTCCAGGATTAATGCCGCGTTTGAAACCCAATTCGTTGAGTGAGTGCATCGCGTCGCTTAATCGGCTCTGAGCAGCTGAGTTCCTACGATGGCCCAGAACTGTCTCTTCTGTGTCAATCTACACAACATGTATGTCCAAAATCTACAAGCGTCAGTTGGCTGGCTGCATGGGTGTGAAGGAGCGGCTCTCTCGTTCAATGACCACTTCGGTTTCACAAAAAAAAAATAAAAAAAATAAAATAAAATAAATGAAATTGCAAATGACACAAAGGAGGTCTGCATGTATATTACATCAGCCAATAGAACGCATGTTATCCTCGACACGATATCACCATAGAGGAAGAATAATTATTCTTCTTCCTCGATGATATCACGCTCGATCCGAGCTAGCGGAATTAATTTTCGCCGCCATTATCGGCCGACCTTTTGGTCGTCATTGTCCAAATTCTCGACTGTAGCCGCCGAGCTACTGCTCTTGAGCAGTAGTTTCTAACATTTCCAATGCTATAACCTGGTTAATGATGCCTTGCTGTTGCAAACGAGAATACAGTGTATCATCGAATCATCGAATGATGCATCGCTCGTCACAGTCCTGAGTCCACCGCCGCCGATCTCTTTGATGTGATCAAGCTGTAGCTCGGCAGCTACAATCAAGATTTCTGGTATCAGAGTTTATAATAATAATATTCAAGTTAGAAGTTCACACTGCTGTCTATCATGTCCAATAGATGTTTGTGAATTAGACGAACAGACGACCAAATCTTGCAGCTGAGGACACTTGTTTAAAAGAGGATACGAGTATGCGTTAATGTTGTTGAAGGCTGACCTGATATTTCGCGCCGACGTCAATTGCAGATCGTTTCCCTGGCAATTGCGACAGATGGTCACATATACGTCACTAAGTTGATGAAAGAATAATCGGGAGATGAAGGAAACATACCGCACATTCGATTCGATCAATTCCAAATATCTCAGCTGATTGTTGAGGGTTTTCATCTTATGTGTGGTTAGGCATGTCTTCAATTCAGATAATATTATTAACATTTAAACTGCACATGTTTAATTCATAAGCAAGTTTCCTATTGGTTCAGATGCCCAATTCAGATTCCAATGCCAATGTTTTGCTCACGCTGTTTATTAGCTCACTTGTAGCCTATTCAGTCCTTGCTTAACCGACCGTGAACCTACTCTGGCCTCAAGGCATTAATGCTCCCCTTTTATATTCCATATCATTTCCGATATCACATTGTGCAAATCTTCTGTGAACTACATGTACATGTATTATCAGTTTTGCCTTTTAGTTTTTGATTGGATGAACTACATTGTGAGGTATTCCAATAACATTTCACAAATAAAGATACTGCGTCGAAAATTCACAAAGTATATGACCCAAATGAGACAAAACAATAAGGCAAATTAAAAATAATTATGCATTGCATCCAAATGTGCTCAACGCTGTCATAAGTCACCCGCCTATACATTGCATAATCCTATTCAAGCAAAATCAACCAGCTTGCGAGCATTCTTATTTTACCCAAGGCACTTTAGACTCCCAAAGAGCGCGTTGCTTCAAGCCATCAGAACCCCAAACGGAGCTCCACCCCTTCCGGTTGATTGACAGTTGTCAAGCGTTGCTAAGGGGGCTGTGTTGAATATTCATGAGCGGCAATCTCGGGTTAAGAGGCGCTCGTGAAGAGGTTCGCTTACCTCTCTAAGAGGCTCCATGCGTCAGCAGTCTCATTACGCAGCCACGATCTGTCTTCATTCCGCCGAAATGGCCGCCTTGTTCGGTGGCGCCGCCCTGCGGACAAATGCCGCATCGTTCTTCATTTCCGCCGGCAGCAATGACGCCGCCATTTGTATCTGGCCAATTAGCGCTCTCGTCCGTCATTTAAAAAATGCTCTCTTGAATAAAGACGCCGGCTTAAGACAAAGCTAGGGTGTGACGCTCCATGCAGCGCTTCGTTTAATGCAAATTGCGCTTCGCTTCAGAGCTAGATCTAAGAATAATAAAAATCAAAAATTTTAGAATACGAGCTTTGTGAATGTAAGCAACACGTTTTCTCATCTCGTGGCTGCATTTCATCCCCCGTGGTGAGGGCTTTAATGGGGATGCACACTGGACGACAAAGAGGTTGATTATTATTGTTATTATTATTAATAAATTGTTATCAAATACTGAGTCAATTTACGCGATGAAAAGGTGTTAGCCGTGCAACTTATCAGTGCTCAAAATACGCAGTTGATCAACTTTTATTACATGCAATTTATACATTAAAAAACCTACTGGTACATATCCATAATTATAAACACAAAACTAACCAAAAACACACCACCAACCAACCAGTAGAGCAACAAACATGCCTCCAAATCTATGCTCCATTCATTAGTTTCCATTACACCACGTGGGCACAGAGTCACGTGGGGCGTTTTCACGACGCTGATTGGCTAGGGGCTAGTGATCGGAATTAAATGACAATTATTTCATGACAGCGATCACCTTTCAACCCTCAGAACACAGGTACGCCGCCCCACCCCCACACTAAATCCCTTCCCAATCATCCCCTTAATCTGCGATACTCGGAGGAACAGAGAGGAGCGCATCCGGAAATCAGCGTCGTTGGTAATTCGCTAATTATGGCCGTTGGCTGAGCGAGCGATGCATGCATGATGGGCGGAGAAACCTTAGTCAAGCAGGCATGTGATGCAATTAGGACTATTCAGCTTAAGAGACAGGAAATATGACATGGGCGATAATGAGTGAAATCGCTGATAACCGGCTCATCCGCCTCGGCTTATCCGTTGAGCTATCCGATAGGATCGTGCGTTCTAAGGCCTCTCGCTCGCTCTCGGCTCAATTAGCGATGCAGTTTTGCTGCCGTGTCTTCGCCGCCACAGAAGCCGATTAATAGCAAGATACTGAAAATCAGTGTCAATGTCAACATTTTTACACTCTGCAGAGCAGAGGGCGATGGATGAAATGAAATTATTGACCTTGCAATCTTGTGTTCCTGACCATAATATTATTACATCATTTTCATATAATATACTGACATATACATACACACACACCCTTCCTCACACACACAATGAAAACGCTCTCGGAATTCGAGATCAACAAAAGTGAGTGCATGAGCGATCTCGTGAAGGCGTGGCGCAGCACATAAAACTGCAGATGCTTCACAAAGCAGATGTTGCAGGTCGAACGGGGCTGACGAGGATGCATGAAAGAGGTCGTAATGAGCCTCATTGAGGTCGACAATCATGCAAGGATGCTTTGAGATGCCGTGGCAGGAAAAAGCAGGGTCGACATTGGCAGACATTGATCAAGGCTAATGGTTGCGTGGACGACATGAACACCGAAGACAAAAAAAAAACGCCCCAAGTTCTGCGACAACCATGCGATATTTGTGTTTGATTTGCAGACGTTTATGAATAATTATAGAGAACAAAACAGGATGATCCGTACTCACGCACATGAGAAGCATGCAAACGAGAAGTCAAGGATACAGAATGCGTGGCATCGGCTGGTCCAGGGTGCTGATGAAGCTGAGGGGGTTTAATGGATGATGATGATAACAAATCACCGTATTCATTCTTTGCAGGAAATGTTTTAAAGATTGCTTCAGAGTAACACCAGGGGAACCAATGGAAGGAGGCGCTTAGACATGCAACTAACAGCTTGCCTACCTGCAAGAAAAAAGTCAACGACGCATAAAAAGGAACGCGAAGGTGCGCTGGTTTACTGAGGAGCTAATCAGCTGATAAGCAACAATCCCACGCATGGCTGCAACGCACAAATTGCATGCACAAACAGATCCATAGCAGCACTGGATGTCAATGGGATGAGCCGAGGATTAAGCATGATGTAATTATGCATTGGGGCCATGCAAAGCACGCTTCGTCGTGATGGTGATGACTAGCAATTTGTCGAACGAATACTTGACAAAGGGAGCTGTGTTCGATGCTCAATGATATTCTATTACGGAATTAACGTGGATTAGAGCATGATTGCGGTGTTTATCTGGGGAGGGGCCGGATGCGTCTTGTGAAGAACGCGCCAGATAATTCACTCAACGATCGCGTTGTTAGGGGCGCTGATTCACGTCAAACATAGAACCCGCCGGGTGCGCAAATAACCAGTGTTGATGTACTTGGTATGCGATGTATGTTATTGTGAATATCGACGAGAATTGGACGTTTATTTCGAATTCGAATTTCGCTCGATATAATTATATGCTTTCTCTGATAATCATTGGGGTGAATTTTAGAGTTGTTTATACTTGGTTTATTTGTCCAACAAACAACACTTGTATACGGTATATAGGTATACAAACATGTTTAGTTATATACTGAATTTTATGGCATTTACACGAAAATTACAAGTGATTGGGCCAGGAGACGAAATTGCATCACAGAAAGAAAGAAGATGAAATCCAGTGAATGCAGGGCTCAAAGAAGGGTGTTGACTTCCTTCAGCCTCCATTAAAGGTCGCAACAGAGAGGAATATATGTAATAATGATTATAATATATACAATTGGGCTGCATAGCTTCTAAGCATCCTGCATATGACACACATTTTAACTCGAATCTGGACCCCCCCCCCCTTCCGGTGACACCATTGTCAACCCTTCCTGCAGGATCCGCAATCCGTGTCTATTGTTTCCCCATGCTTGATCTATGTTACAATATCTCTAAAACTCTATAACTCGAAGTCATTTCGACGGTCCCTTCGAATTTGACATATCGAGACTATATACTGTATATAAAGGTTGCACATGTACTATTTGACCGGCAGAAACATGGGCAACATCTCTAACACGAGCGCCTCTTATACAACCTGTCAAAAGTTCAAATTCATTCCCAGAGTACATATATAATATGGCATGAACAAATTTCATTGCGCATTTCACTATATCATTATCCAAACCAACAAAAAAGTTAGCCTAGCTGTTTTATTCGGCTCTTGATTTCATAGATTCAGCAATTGACACCCAGCGGATTTAATTAAGTTCATCATGATTAAGCAGCACAAAACAAATTATACAATGTTTATCTTATCATACACTTTATTGTCGACATAGAATCAATTCTCAGCCGTGGAATATGCAGCTACTTCCTATGCATTCTATGTCATTTCAGCTTTCTCGGGTCATTGGGGTTAATGAGTTGTGAAGTTTATTTACATTGTTTACATGATACGAGAGGGAGTGAAGAGGAGGGACACGGAGGCATCAGTATGAGGTAATAAAAGCCTTGGAGCACAGGAACTTGCTTTTGGACTATACGAATTGCATAATAATGTACTGTTCAACAACTTTTTTGCACTGTATTAACATTTTTATTTATTTTATTTTATTTTCAATGAAGCTTTTATGTATTTTCAAGCGTAATTCCATCGACAATCATGGCGTCAATAAAATATATATAAAGCAGAGCATTTTATTGAAGCGCCATACAAGAGATGACATTCCTCAATGCTCGTTAATTTTACTCAGAGGCTCATCTGATTTTGCTCTTTTAGCGATCACTCACCTCTCGCATTGAAATGTTTCTCCCTCATTCAAATTTGACTTTTTACTTGATTTCTTTGCATAAATGGACACAGAATAACATAGTCAACTCATACCACGTATTTATTTTTTGGAATAATTGATACATTTTAGCAAATTTTAGAGTTTTTTAACATGGAGTAGATGGACTACTTTTGGCCCACTCTGTACACATCTCGCCACATACAGGAGTCAACATCTCGTGAAAGTTTCAAAACGAGATTCACAAGTGAATTTGATGTCATGTTAAATTTGAAATTGAACGTCAGTGACCTTAACCTTGCGATGAGTGAGAGAATGAGTTCGGCATTGAAATGTTCGACTGCAAAAACTGAATGATATTGCAGGTTTTCAACGGGCTGTCAATATCTTGCCCTGTTATGATTATTATATCCTAATTCTAACCTCAGGTGTGCGATCTCATAATGCTGTGGCTGTGTACCATAGTATATATTGAATCACTCCTTCCTTGGGTGACAACTTAATTAACATACCTATAGTGATTGTGAGACAGTGTTCCTCGTGTAACCATCATATTCCATAATCATACTGGTATAAAATTGTTTCATAAGATCTACGCATCCAGGCATGCTGTATAAAGAGGAAGGAGAAAAATTTATTGCAGGATCTGTCTTTTTGTGTGAATGCGTGCAAATTTAATAAAATGATACAGTGTATCTATCAATAGATAGATACACTATCTATCAATAGATAGATACACTCTTAGTCACAATTGCCGTCGACACAAAGACAGAGGCTATACAAGAGAAGTCATTGCAGCGATGCATTTTATTCTTTGAACGCGGTTAGAAATATTGAATAAAACGACCATTGGAAAATTGCACATCAACGATATAATATTAAATTGAGATCATAATTCGACATTGACACGTGTGTTCATCATACGAGTCCTTGAAGCGAGGATCGAATGTTGATCGACGCCGGCAGATGTGGGTAGGTCGCGCCCGATGGATACAATACAGGATGGTAACTGGATGGCAGCGGTGCGGCTGCAGCTGCGGCAGCTGAGGATGATGTGGTCGAGGAGGCTTCCGTGGCTGGACTCAGCCGCGTCGCGTTGTCATGGTACAAGATCGGAACGCGCACCATCCTCGATTGCGCATGCGCAGCTGCAGCGTGCGCCATGTTGGCGGCTTCGATGTCAGCCGCCAGCTGCCGTTTCCATTTGTTTCGACGGTTTTGGAACCAGATTTTGACTTGTGTTTCGGTGAGATGCAGTGACGCTGCCAGACCAGCACGCTCCGATGACGACAGATACCGTTTCATGTCGAACGTCGACTCCAACTGAAAGACTTGGCTGCGCGAGAACACCGTCCGTGTCTTCTTCTTGCGCGCGCTGCCGTTGGAACCACTTCCGCTTACGTCATCATCCTTACTGAGGTCAAGGCCACCGGATGGCGCCCTCTCTGGCGACGATGGAGCGCCGTGGCTGTGAGGCGGCGACATGCACGGCGACGATGATCGCTTATCGTCGGCCTTCATGTCGATGTCATCATCATCATCGTCATCGTCATCAGACAGAGCGCAGTGCATCTCCTTGCGGGTGCTGTCCGGATGGCCCGCGGGCGGAGAGGCGCGGTGCGGGGGGCTGCTGCTGCTGCATCCTGGGACGCGGGAGAGGGAGGAGGCGCCCGGGTGCAGAGCAGGGGCGTGGGAGGGGGGCGGCAGAACGGCACCTGCAAAGAGCATCATCGGAGGGTCAATGAGGCGCACACGGCACAAAACAGGCGCTCGTTAGCGGGGTGGCGGGTCCCGGGGCTGGCTGGTGGGCCACACAACGGCCTACGTGCCCCCCGCCCGGGCACGGACAATGCGGCGGCCCCCGCGCCAATTAGATCGCTTTGTGGAGGACTCAACGGCCGAAAAACACCCAGAGTGCAGGCTTCATGCGGATCGTTTAAGGTGCGAACTGATTGACAAGGTTTTGTGTTTGAATTGACATGCAAACAAAGCATAGAGCACATCTTCAAGTTGCATGATCCTAATGGCGGCGAAAGTGTTGGATCAAGTTTAGATCCAATGTTGAATGCTCACAATTAAGCTTATATACCTAAGACGACAAATTATCACAATTTAACATGTAAATACACGTTTCTCTCTTTAAATATTGGATTGTTTGTTGTGTTAAGGGCCCAAATTAGGCCCCCGAAAGCATTGTTTCCAATCAACTTTCATTATGATAATTGAAGAAAAGCCCGCTTATTGTAAGCAGATTAATTTCAACTTCATAATTATCGGCTTGTTTCTCACCAAATGAATATCGTGGCTGATTGAATGGCTGAGCATGAAAGGGGCCTCGTCTTGCTTCGCTAATTAGTGAGGGTGATTAATAAGGTAAATAATTAGCGGTGTTCCGGTTCCAAGAAAGGATTGCTTGAAACCGAAATCACCAATTAACTAAAACAGGAAGAAGACCTTCGCCCAACTGATGAAAGTTCGCCCGGTATCGCGTGCACTGATTGATCATGTGACTGGTAGTTTACAAAGTAAGCTGCAAATCTTCATATTTATTATTTAACTATTGGAATATAAATGATAAACATTATTTTGCATATTCTTCTGACAAATTATTATGTATAATTACAATTTTACGGTACAAATATACACTTCATTCCTTTTCTATGCATTTTTATACATAGTTTAGATATATCAGTGTTGACTGATATGTATAATAAACATATTGATGGTTTGTGTATCAATTTATGTTAACCAAATTGATAATATGTGTAGCCTGTTATGTCTACTATTATTACACATATTTACACACTGAATAAACTATTGTCATGCATGTAGCGAGGATTGTAAGCACAGCATTCGATGCATGTAATCGCTTGTGTAAGATTTTGAACAAATTGTTTCCTTGAACTCTGTGTGAATCTAACAACAAATTGTTCTACTAACTGTTAAACATTGCTATTTTTTATTCAATTCGAAGGAAACGCGATGAAATTGGTGCTGACATCAGAGACACTCACACACCTCACTTGGGAGCCTCTTTGTGATAAAACATCTTTTATATTTTGAGCACAGCATTACGCAACAAGGATTAATCGGTAATTCCTGCTCTCTGTTTACCCAATGCAAATCAGTGCTTCTTCCTTGAACCCATTGCTCTGTAAATTATGGCGAAATTGCTCTCCATGCGGAGTTTTATGGTTTACGTGAGATTAATAAAACGAATGGTACTCACGGTCAGGTGAGAAGTGGAAGGGGAAGTAACCGGCGGCATGGGCGAGCGGGTGCAGGGCCCACGGGTACCACGGGGGCAACCCACCCGTGCCACCCTTGGCCGCTCTCTCGGCCAGCCACGGGGCGAGGCCCGGGTGCAGTGCCGGGTGACTGGCGGCCATCAGGCCGTGCAGTTCGGCTGGTGTGAGTCCTTCCAAGGGCTTTGGAGGAGGTGATCCGGGTTCCTTGGCATCATCCTTGGATTTGGTGGTCGGGCGGCTAAGGATGCTACTGATGGAGAAGCTACTCCGAGCGCTGGCCGGAGGAGGTGAGGGTCGCGGAGAGGGAGATTTCGCGGGTTGTTGCCGCAAGGACGGTGACGATGAGGTGGCCGGCGACGAAGGGGGGTCGTCAGAGTTAGGCATGGCTGTCATTGAGATGATAGTCTCAGAATTGCATGTCTTACTTAATCCGCTCAGGTGGAGTGCGTTATCCTGGTTGAACCGAGTCAAAGAACAGATTTCAGAAAGGCAGCAGCAGCACAAAGATGGCCAGCGGCGTTAATAGAGTCACTTTGTTATTGTTATGGTGTGTATATGGCTTTGAAGGCAAGCAAGCGCTCTTTGCTTTATAAGGAAAGCAAACAGCGGGATCGCGCTGCTCTGATTGGCTGAGAGCGCTGAGGGCAGCAGCGCTCATTGGCCAAGACGCGTTCTGATTGGGTAATCGCTTGAGAGCCGCGTGATAATTTATGCTTCATTATAGCATTCCACTGTACATTCGCTTAATAGCGTAACCGCAAAAAGATCTGCGACATTTACGCGCACAACACATCAGCGGCGCACGGCGACAGCGCCGCGCTCTATTCAAAACCTTCAGCAAACCATCGCCACGTGGTTTTTGTTTGTTTACCAAATACATTTCAACTGCAGTAGCACGATGAAGATATACCAAACACATCCGGATGCCAAGGAATAGTTCTAATATATATATAATACGAACCACCCACATACACACACACAGAAAGGTATAGTTTACAAAAAAATTCCATCAGATATTCGCGTCAGTTAGACAGGAATGACGGCATTAACAGCACTTGATTTGTGACGCAATAAAATCAGCTAAACCAAAATCTCACCAAAAGACAACATCTCAAGTACATGTGGTTGAGCGGCGCTTAACATGGAGCCCCTCTTAATCAGCCCTTGACGCCGGCTGAAGGGGCGCCTCCCTCTCGTCTGAAGCACCCTTCATAAGGAGCTGGCCACCCCACCGAATAGCCCGGCGGGTCAGACGGGGGAGACCACCCTCTTTGTCACCCTGTCATCCTCTGTCGTCGCAAGACGGCGTCGGGTTTCCACTTAGTTCGGCTGCTGAGTCGCACAATGGCCGAGTGGGATCCGGTGTCCAATTTTATAGAGCTCAGCTCTTAAATTGAACGATTTCGAGTGCGGAGAAGGAAGCGGCTGCATGTCACCCACTTGTCGATTTCAAACCCTTATGCAACACCCCCTCAAGGGTTTTGTATATAGATGGGAAGTATTATCTACATGCTTTCATGCATAGGGGTCTATGGTATACATGTATATATAGTTGGGGTTCTATATGTGTGTATGTTGAAAAATGTCTGTTTAAAATGGGTTTAATCAGCAATTAATACAATTACAATTCATATCGTGTATCATTCGTGAATACTTGATGTAGAATGCAAAAATCAACCAATGAACGTGAGCTTAATTATCAACAGACAATGCAAAATCTTCAAAGGATATATGGCGGTACCAAATGCAGCATTTAATTTATGTTAATTTGTGTGAGTTTTGGGAGCGTTTTTCACTGCTTCGGTGGAATTGTTTTTGTCGCCTGGCGTTCTGAGGTGGCAAGCGAGCGGTTGGCTTCAAAGCGGACTCAACCCTCGGTAGTTAGCACCCTCCGTTGCAACACAGCGCATTAATACTGGGAGGGCTGACAGAAAAGACAATTAGAAATCTGTTGTCTGCAAAATATTGCTGAGCGGTTTTTTTTTGTGTGTGCGCGCATGCGTTGTACGTTGCATTACGCCTCGTCAGGCAAAAGCACCTCGACCAGATGCGTCTCAAAAGACCCGATTATCGCTCTGGGAATTAAAGAAAGCTTTGATTTCGAAACATCGCCATTCAGCGTTGAGATTAGTGTAAGTACAAGGTACTTATTGGTGATCTAATTACGTGCACGCCTCATTGGTCGGTTTGTGTTCGCTGCCCTGCATAGCGTGCTGTTGGTTTTCGCCTTATTTCAGTTCGAGGAAATTACAAATCGGTTGAAAGTCAATGAGGGATAAGGTTATAACGAAACTTGAAAGAGGGCGATAATACGGGAAGGAAGTCACGGGGGAACGCGGGGTAGTCAGGAGTGAAATAGGAACGTCTATTATGGGATGTGCTCCAATGGTTTGACGCCGATCTCCATCGTTCTCCCTGTTTCATTTGGACGCAAAATAAGGAAGTTTCTTGCAGGAGAACACGTCGTCGTCGGGAAAAACGCGCGAAAACAAATCCTCCTATTTTTTATTTTCTTTTCTTTCCGCGGGTTATGTTATTATGTAATCGTGGAGGGAGGGGGGGATTAAAAAATCATTCCATCATTTCATCGAATTAAGTGAAAATCAAAGACCGCCAGGGAAGCCATTATGACGTCACCATTTAAGCAAGCGTACATCAAAGGGATGACGTCATTATGGGCAATTGTGACGTCATGGTTCGGCATGTTGTTTTGTTTCTTCTTCTCCGTTCTCCCTGAAGGGCGGGAATTGGGAAAATGTCTGCGGGACAGTTTAGCTCGGTGAACTGCTTGTTTAAAAGGGAGGTAGGGAGGGAGGGAGGAGATACCGCTGACTGAGAGGGAGGGCCATCGTTATGAGTGTCAGGTGGGCAGCCAGCGGAATTAGTTCAAATCAACTGCAATAAAACCACGTACATAAGTTGTGCTGATATCACCATATTGCACGGTTTATGAGAATCATTAAAAAATAGCAGTGATTAAAAAAATGTAAAATAAATAAAAAAATGAAGAAAAAATACCGGTTAAATTTGTACTTGACTTTATTTGTTTATTAGTAATGTTAATATTTATTTTATTTTGATTCACGAACCTCTTCACCCCTGGATCTTCCTTGCATCAAATATGTATACTCACTGAATAATTATGTGGTCACCGATTAAATTACTTACATGTATGTGAGTAAACAATTCATGCATGCTTTCACAAGTTTCACAAATTGAAATTTCTGACTTTAATAGCCACAAGAGATTGCTTTGGTTTGCGATATTGTCTTGCATCAGTCCAGGTGTTTTACAAAGAATTCGACACTTCAGCTTAAGAAATCTCATCATCTACTAATGCCATCACATTCGAAATTTCAATTAGCGTTAGCACATACGTCCGTAAGCATGTATAGCCCCAATTTCTATTGGAAGCAAAGATACAATCTGCCATGCACCGGAAGTGGGGAATCTTTATAATGAACACGTCAAATACATCGCACTTAAACAAGATGCCTTATAAATTGAATGTTAGTTTAAAGAATTGTCCGCCATTTCGAGTTCTTACTTTCACGTCTTTCAATCAAATTATTAACGTTACATTGAAGATGAATGGGGTTTTCATTATGATAAACATCGGCATTTATTCCCAATGGCGTCGTTCTGGGTGATTTCTATAAGCACCCATTCTTTTTAGAGGGGTAAGGGCATGCATAAGGGCTATATGTAAATATAGATGTGTATGTATGTGTGTGGGCTGAGCTATGATCTGCATATATGTATATTATTACATATACATTTATGCGCATGGATGCACTTATTGAAGAATGTAGTTGACATAGTGTGTCAGCCATTGTTGCCAACTATTCTGAAAGATGTTGACAGTGTCGTTGCGTTTGTCAAATGAGGCAAGTGTGTTGGAAATTGCCCGCTTGTAAATTGATTCATGAGCGACTGGGGGGTCTGGCTGGATTATCTATGAAAAGGCCTTTTATGTTTTTTTCTTTCTTCCAGATTGATAGAGTTAAGCTGGCCACTGAACGGTCTCATTGAGCGACTCAAAGAGCGCTAGTATTCGATCCTATTGTGTTTGACTGATCCCTCGTATACACTTCGCATGAAAGCGAATTCCGGAGCAAGTTACAACTTCTCGAATAACATCTTCGCTGATCAGCTTCGAAGGAGCACAAAAGCTAATTGACGGCTTACAATGAAAAAGAAAAAAACCTGCGACGCCCTCTCTTTAAACCGCCGCCGGCAAACTGAACCCTCAAATGTTGAAAATATAACGCCATCAGCCCAATTATCGCTGTGTAAAAAATGCTGTAATTCAATTGCGTCTGGGTCCGAACCGATCGTAAGCCACGATTAATGCATCTAGAGTACTATGAGATCTTTAACCAAATTTACGACTCAATAATAAGTAAATAAATTTTATTTTTATATTGCGTCAAATCCACCGAAGTGCTCTAAATCGCATTTGTCAGTGTTTGCTCCGCTGTAGCATATTTATAACATATCTCGGTTAATCCCCAAGTCTCTATATATTGCCAGTAGTAGTGTTCGTCGGACAATAACCAGAACACGTATAATAGCATCAGGTAAACAATACAAGTCTATATTTACATATAGCACAAAGCGGACTTTAGCGTGGCAACATTATCTTGGAGTGCGATTAATTAGAAAATGGCCGTATCAGTTAATCGCTTAATTGAAATCACCTTTTCTCCACTCGCCACCTGCTTAACACCGATTTCAATCGAATGACCAATCACTCGATTCAACTAATGCTAATTACCTGAAAGCGACGGCTAATCAGTTCTCACCTGCACCAATCTCGGCATGTACTTTATACCTGTGATTAACATCGGTGTGAAAGGAGCTGACACTCTTCATCAGGCCACATCGCCTGCATGCGATCAGACAAATGTGTTCATTTCATTGAGTGAGAAGCACTTTTCAAAGCGCCTTGATTTCAAGTGCTTTGAAAAGGCGATGCCAGTCAATGCGGAGGCGATTCAGGCGAAATTGACACACCATTCTGACATTGACGCTCTGGGTGCCTATACTACAGCGACAAACTTCACGTGGGAATTCGTATGGATCCATCAATGAAACCTCGCAAACAAGCGCGCATTATAGCATACCGACATTGACTTTAGGATATTACAATACACCCTATATAATAATGTTCTAAATTTCAAAACCACAATATCAACCCCACCCTATAATACTAGGCCCTACAGTGTAGTACTCTGGAAGCTGTTTATAACCCAAAATTAGATCCGAAATCAAGAGTTCCGAGACAAAAGAAAAGCAAAAGAGAGAAAAGCCTTGGTTACGTAATAACAAATAAAGTACAAGGAGACGACCAACTGGGTTGAAGAAAGAGTGGTAAATACGAGGCCATTAGCATTGATGACACCTTTCAGCGGTCGTTCATTTGGTTTCGTAATTAAAAGAGCAAGGCTTTTGACGTTGCAGGCATTGACGTGGTGACGTTTTCCATCACAACTAATGACCTTTCTGCTCTTAACACAAATCGACGTTACTATCATACATTGCTGACATAACATGATAGAGACTGATTCTCTAATTAACGAGGCTAATTAATGAGATCCACACTTTCTTTTTCATCATCCGGGATCGAAATGAACTCTGTATGCAGTAATGGACAATGCTATCAACGCGGTGCTAATGACGCTGCTGTCAGCGCTCGTTCTGCACCCTCATCACTCGCTTTCCATTAAGCCAACCTGATCAATTATCGCTCAGACCAGATTTCAGAAAGGTATAAGGCCCACATATCATTAACCTGTACGAGCGAGTCATTACGTCCAGTCTAATTAAGTGTCACCGGGTTCCGTTCTCCAAAAGGAGAATCGGAGGCATTCACCTTTTGATAATTAGATTACAGAGGGGCCAACGTGTGTGTGCTTCACTCGTGTGGCGGCCAATCAGGATCCACCTTCGGGCCACCTTTACTCAGTCTTCACACGAAGCGTCGACCTTATTAGTATACGTTCATAAAATATTTGTGCGTGTGAGTCTGTGAGATGAGGTGATTAAGAGAGCGTTAATTAATTGTCGCACTTTTATGTATATATAATCACCAGGCGATTATATATACATAAGCCTGATCATACTGTGCATTTATTTTGACTCTTTCAGACTCATTCTGACTCATTTTGACTCGTTTTGACTCATTTACAGACTTTATCATATTTCAGACTTATTGGCTTATATATGTGTAAAGACAACAGTGATCTATTTTGAAAGTGTGAATGAAAGTTCTGTGAGTTTATTATTAGTACAGCGAGTTCACAATCTTCCATTGAGTCGCTGACAAAAAAAAAACAAAAAAAAAAAACGATTTAATCGTCAGATTGAATGTAATCAACGTCATTATGAGCAGTTTTCAACATGTCACGAATACATGAATGAAATACATTTGGAAATATTCTCGTCAAACACAGAAAACCACAATGTTTAACATAAATGCAATACAATGAGGCCCAGCACCGTTGGCTTAATTCTGCAGGGATAATTTTGATTATCGACTTCTTTTTTATCAACTATACATATTGATGATAAAGATACAGAGCATGTTATATGGTGATATCACACTCAGCACGTCTGATAACTAGCACTATTATAGGGCCTATACTATAAAAGTAAGCGCACAAACTAGTACCTGCATATAAAAGCCTGAAATGAAATGCAACGTAATATCTAGTACGCACAGATTATTTCCCCTGAATTGATATTATGCAATAATAAATTATATGACTGTATAAGAGCTAACTTTAGTCCCTGTGTGGTACCTAATTCAGAAATGAATAATCAGTAAATATGTGTACTTAACAGGCGCTTTGATCACTACCTGTGTCATGAATAGCCATGTTCATCAAAGGTGTTACAAGAATCGGGTCAGAAATGATATAAAATAATTATGTGGGGATTAATCCTCTTATACTACCGGAGAGCTTACCTGGTTTAATCATCGTAATCACCAGCCACAATAGAGGCTGTGACCGGTTCTTCCGCGAGGACTGTACTGATTAAGCGAAGCGAATTAAAGATTACATCGGCGCATTAATCATCTCGTCAACCTCTCTTCTACCTTCAATGTCATCCGAGGCGAAACTTGCTTCGCTTTCATCTCGTACTTAATCAAATCGGTGCATGATTCCGGTAAAGCTACGTCATAACCAGGTACCAAGCTGTGCTGCCTGTGGTATGAGTTGCATCATGCTTGATTGCAGGTAAACCCTGACACCTGCGTTCCCGCCGCAAGCGTCGTTTTGCAAGCTGAAAATGAAGAGCCTGCAGTTACAAGGCGCTTCTGGTAACGAGCACTTATACCTGAATGTTAGATAAGTTGTCCTAATCGGTGAGTGCTGAGTAATCACGTCTCTCTGTGGATGAAGTCCTTCTTTACACACGTGCAGTAAGACGGAGTACAATTCTCTTTGTCTTTGATACCTGGATGACTTTTGAGGTTATTATTCAGCAATCGGACTCAAGCGCTGTGTAATAGACGTGAAAGCTTCTTGACAACCACTCGCTTGTTATCCACAGGCGCAAAGCGTCAAACGAAAGACGCAAGGTGGGGAAATTATGACAGGAAGCTCTCCAGCAATTTCGCTAATTGCAAGGAAACACACATGCTGCTTTTTTTTTTTTTTTTTTCGCTACACCCTGTACATGCTGCACTGCACCCAAATTATCGCCCACTAATTTGACACCTAAAGATCATATGGAGTCGGATGTGAGTCGCCTCCGGGGGTGGTTACCTGGCCGCTGGAGCGTGTAAAGTGTGAAAATTGCATTGTTAAGTGCACTTCATGAATTCGTGCCCTTCGCCGTGGATGCCTTTGGGTCACATCCGAAGGCAAAGATCCAGGCTGGGTTTTTTTTTCTTGTACACCAATGATCTGACACGAGGCACCACCGATGGTGGTGGTCTGCAGCACACTTGTTGTGAGTTCAACGCTAAATGGGTGAAATCAGCCGAAGCGATTCGCAAATCACACACGGCCGAGGGCTGCAATTACCCCGGGCAGACTCGCCGAGCCACACTGTGCTGGTTGCCGCCCCTACGTCAAAGCACACACGCTTCATTAGGCCAGACTACAACGGCGGCTGAATTGAACCAGTCAAAACAGAACGCGATGGTAGGCGAGTGACAAGTAGGTGGGGAGTCCAAGTGGAGACAGGGTGCAGGTTAGGAAGGTGACTAGGGCTACCGGCTATTTAGGAGGACGAAGGGGAAGAAAAAAACTTTAGGGTGGGGATGGCGATGACGAGCAGATTGGCCGCAAATCAGTTTTAAGAGTGAACAAACGAAGACGATTGTCGAAATGCTTGATGACGAGACTAATGACACTTCAAACAAAATTTTCATTTCGGCATGAATAATGAAGCAATGCATGCACGTCGCTCGTATTTTCCACTCCACCTATCACGCAACGTAAGCTCCCTTCGGGGAAGAGGGAAGGGGTGAGAGGAAAAGGAGGGGGTGAGGGCCGCGCAGATCGGCTAAACGAGGATTAAAACTTGTGAAGTCAGAAATTAATGAAGTGAGAATAAAGCGATTTCAGCGCGAACTGAGATCATCAAATTGCAGGGCATTTGGATCAAACCGAAGGCAGAGGGTGCCCCCACCCCTCCCTTCCTCCCAGGAGGGGTCACATCTGGAGGCTTTGACTCCTTAGCATTTTGCTTGCTTTCGGAGGGCAATCGGCGAGCACAAAGGCATTAATGCCGATTGACATGAATGAAATCCTCATTATTTTTTATTTTGTGTGTGTGCTTATTATCGCTTCTGAGTAATTATTCTAACTTCTGTCTCGAAATAAATAGCGAGGTATCGATTGAAATGGACACCAAAATGTCTGTCGATTTCATGTTCTTCTTCTATTTCCGTGTTCATTCCGGGAAACATCACGCGAGTTGGTATTCATGACTGTCCATTGATGAGTCACGAATCGTCCGAGATGAATTGATTGACACTTCATGAAAGGCAGCCACGCCCTGCTCTTACATGGATATATCTCAATGGAACGCATGACATCGCATGTCTGCATCTTTTGCATTCATTGATGACTCCTCATTTCAATGACACGCACAGATCACCAAATCATCAATCCTTCAGCAAGCATGAGATACGTATATCTATGCAACTTTTTATCAATGTCATAATCTAATTTCCATCTCGTCGCTTCGTTGTATATCTCATGACCCCGGGGGCATAACTCAGTTTCCAATTAAGGTGATCTTCCCTGCGCCCTGTCAAGGGGCATCGGGTTGCCCTGTGATCCCGATGAGGATCTGCTCATCAATGGGCAAACTACGAGCTATTACGAGTGTTAATACCGACTTGATTTGTAAGTAGATCACGTGACGAATGCTGGCCTTCCCGTAATGCACTTGGGTCGACAGGTGTTTCATCGTGATGACCATGGCTTTGAAGTGTTCTTAATCAGCACAATTCATCTCGGCTCGTTATATCAATCATTAAATTAATTGCCTCAAGTTGGAAGACGTCCTCCGTATTGATTCTGAAGGTGACGTCGAAAGACTCGTTGTGGTTACATAAGCGGGTATTTAACTTCCTCGCATTAGGTGCGCGTGTGACGTGTTGCATAACACTCTCTGAGCTTCAGGTAAATCACTCACGGCCAACTTCCGACGCTCAGGGATGACCGCCTGCGGATTAGCGTGTCCCTTCATCACTTTGTGTGTACTATAGTACACCTTCCGTATACTTTAGCTTATCTTGTATTTATGAACTATATGACTGTCCACTGTTTGTACTCATTATTATGTAACGACACATGACTGCTAGTACATAAGGAGGCAATCTTCCGGAGCATTGTAATTTGTAATCCCCCGACACAACATCAAACCTTATATATCTTCAAAGTCAAAAATAAATTAATACTACAGAGTGGAACAAAAATAGTCTATCTACTCCATGTTAAAGATTTCTATGCCTTTAAATAGCACTGTACTTTTCCGAGAAAGAGTTTCAAAACAAGTCACAGCGTAAAAACTACGCAAATCTCAGATAAATTAAAGCCTTGTATGGAATAGATTAACATTTCATGCTGCTGTTCCTATCATTTCAAATCCAATTTGTCGACATTGATGCTGATTGATCTCAATCAAACGAGTGCACCCAGCATTCGGCGATATTTTGATTGTTTTACCGTTCAGCCCTTGACCATGGATGAGCATCACTTGGATGCCCAAAGAAGGCATCGCTCTCATGACCGAGTAGGCCTTACAGAGGATAATAATGGGAATGCATCGAACATCATAAATTGACTGTCGGGATGGTGGAGGTGTTGGAAATGAATGTCGCCAAGCAGCTCTGACTTTTGAGCACTTTTTGTTTGAAAATATGTTGTTACAATCCAAAAGCACTCTTCTGTCGTTATACTGGTATTAGCATATCGCGGAATGTAACGACCTACCCAAGAAATAACAACAACGAAAAAGAAGAAGAAGAAAAAAAAAATATAACAAATGCGAAGTACAGTACTCGCTAAAATCAATGTTTTTTTTTTGTTTTTTTTTTGTGTTTTTTTTTTGCGAAAAAATACGATGCTGCGCAGCGAGCGACAGAAAACGCGCGCGAAACATTTTTTTGGCGCCCGTCGTTTAAATCGTAATTCGTATGCTTTATTAATTATCTTCGTGCATCCAATGCAATTCTTCTTAAATTACTATTATAGGATGAACAAACTATTCTATTGTTTGTGAGTGCTGTTGTTGAGATTGTAGCACTATAATGTTTATCTACTAAAATCAAAACAAAGCAGATAATTTGTACTACAGCGCCACATAACAGATGACATTCCACAATGCTGTTTCACGGGCCCACCTCAGTACGCGCAGCGATCACATACCACTCGCATTTAAATTTTTCTCCTTCATTCAAAATTATCGTTTTATTCGGGTTTTTTTTTTTTTTTTTTTTTTTTTTTTTTTTTTTTTTTTTTTTTTTTTTTTGCAAAAAAAGGGGCAAAAAAACCGGGGCAACCCATACCAGGGAATTTTTTTTTGGAAAAAAGGAAAAATTTTAACAAATTTTAAAGCCCTTTTAAAAAAAGGGGGAAACTAGCCCACTTTTGGGCCCCCCCGAAAAAAAAAATTGGGGGGGTCTTTTGGGGAAATC
>KB302615.1:505394-524370 GCA_000328365.1 Capitella teleta
GTCGGGGAGTTGTGGAGGGTGATAGCCACCCGAACCCTTCCCCCCCCCCCCCAGCCCACCCTCTCTTCCTAAATATACTCTTGTCCTCAGATCGTCTTCTGGATATAACGCCCGTGAAACATTCAGATGCATACGCGATTTATTCATAATGCAATTAAAGACAAATACAATATGCAAATTAACAATTACACAGCAAAATGGAATAAATTTAAAAGTCACGAATACAACAATATTGATTCGCAATCTTCACTGCAAAATATAAACTGTTCACAAATCATATCAATCTGAATCCATGGTTTACACTGTTTCTGAGAATATAAACACAGCTTGAGTTCATCAGATTAACTGCTTTGGAGTTGCGTACTGACTAGATGGATGGTAGGAAGATGCGGAATACACAGCAGTCGGCTGATGTACTGACGCGTGCACGGCTGACATATTATAGAACCGGTCCTCGTGCGGGGAGAACTGAGTTTGCATACCCTGGTGGGATGCACTGCAATTCAAATCACCCGCCATCTGCTTCTTCCATTTATTTCTCCGATTCTGAAACCAAATTTTAACTTGTCCTTCAGATATTTTCAAGTTCATGGCCAGACCGGCTCGTTCCGCACTGGACAGGTAGCGTTTGGAGTCGAATGTCGACTCCAGGGTGAAAATCTGGCCGCGAGAGAACACTGTCCGGGTTTTCTTCTTGCGATAACCGTTATCCTCACTTCCGGTGTCTTCTTCGCCTTCCGGCGGCGCAGCGGAGATGCGCGTGAGGCCAAGGGGAGGAGATGGCCGTGCAGTTGGAGACGCAGCTAGAGGAGGAGAGTGGCTGCTCGTTAAGACGGCACCTGTCGAATAAATTACACAGCGATCAGAACTAATTACACCTTGCTCCGAGGGGCGTCCATCTTCATTAGACCGACTCATTATGTTCGCAAACAATATTGTTCAAGCAGCGATCATCCCCTCGCCAATCAGGAGCCCCGACACCTCACAACAAAGCCGCGTGGTGCACGTCAGCTGCTGCATCTGCGACGCCTTGTTAAGACTTAAACGCCGAGCACAATGCTTGCTTGTGTCCATAGATTAATGGCATGCAATGGGTGGAGTGGAAAGGCGATGGCAGGAGGAGGTACTGACTGAGAGGGAGGAGGTGGAGGAGGTAGAGAGAGGAGGAAGGGAGGAGTGGAGAAAAAAATACTATATGTATATACAGGTTTAGCAAACGACTAGAGAATTATCAGACACCCTGTATATACTCGGTGAAAATTAAGATCCATTTAATAAATACATGTATCATTTGCTTACAGGGCTCGATTTAAGCCCAAAACCCGAAGGCAGAATTTAAAATTGCGTTAGTGTGCATTTCGGAAAAGCCGAGCTTCACGACTGCCACCTTTTATTTCGGGCAATAATAGAATGAAGCAGAGGCTATAATATAGTTTCGAGTAGGGACCAAAGAGCTTCATCTTCTACCAGGTATGTGGGCTCCTAGTGTTAATTTTAGTACTTGGAAGGGGCGACTTGTGAACAACATGCCTTGACTCACTGCAATTCACATTCAGTCATACTATGTACCAGACTACTAGTGGTTATTGTGTTTACTTTCTATGAATTGTGCTATCAAGAAATAACTCACAGTGCGGAGATGTGGAAGCCAAGGGTTGCCATGGCGACAACCGGTGTTTCGTGGCTGATAACTGGGTCACGTTGTCCTCATTTCTTCGTCGGTTGTGGGTCGGTTTAGCGAGAATGTCTGCAATGGAAAAGGGCGTCACTTTCACTTGCTTCGAGGGGGGCTCGTCTCCACAATCGACGCAGTCTCTCTTCATCGAGTCCTTATGTGCAAGAAAAATCGATCCGCTATCACAAGAAGCCATAACTTAATCGAAAAGTGTGGTCATTCCACGCGGGCCTGGCCAGCTTTGAACGACAAATAACATTCGTTTCTTGTTACCAAAAGCGGGGCATTGTGCTTTCGACCTGTGCGCTGATTGGTCGATTGATAGACCCACGTGACAATAGAAGTCCCGCCCCCTGTTTGCTTGCGGCCTCATTGGAGCCGAACGCTAATCTTTTCTCTCAGCTCATGCAATGAAGGAAAATTAATCCGAACAGCTCTGGCGCTGATCCGGTAATGTTTATTTGTTGACTATGTCTCTTACGTCACAAACTGAAGTTTAATCGTTGTGCGATGCTTTTAAATGGACGATTATCCCTTCTTTTTACCCCTCACCTAATTATCGAAGTCAATACGCGATGTAAATGGTGGTAATCAGAGTAAAATGAGAATCGCTTTCTGCTTAACGCAAATTAACGCTAATTGAGCACTCGTCATTCAAACTCGTTTATCGTTTATTCGTGATCCATTTTATTGTCTTTTGATTGATTGGGATTATTAAAAATAATGTTAATAATAAGTTATAATAACAGTAATAATTAATATAAGTGTGAAGCAAACATCTCTCTGCGACTATAGCGGCATCCTTCGGAACGGTGATTAGTGACGTGTTTCGCCTTTGAAGTGGCAACCTGCCGCTCTCTGGTTAGATTCGCGTTTGTAAACTAATCCATGCCGTGTATCGGTTTCCTCAAGAGGCAACGACGAAGCCTCCGCCCTTCAATTAAGCCCGTTGCATGTTATAAAACGCTGACCTGCAACTTACCTTACCTGCTCTTTTTGGGGTACAATTGAGGTGTGGCATCTCTCGTCACCCTGTCAATGAATATGTTATGTCATAAGGAGAAATTCTTCTAGTGTATAAGCATTGAGAAGATGCAGACGTATAATCAAAGGATTTGAGACGCTGGGTGAAGCATTGACTGTAATTATGACTGTTGCGTCTTGGAACCAGGGATAGTGAGCACCTGTTGGTTACCTTTATCAACATATTCGATTTCATTCCCTGTTTTGTGAATATTTTTGTGCTTTCAGTCCATTGGCAATTTTAATTTTTAGCACGACTGAGATTATTGTGTTGACAATGAGAACAGAAAATATGAAGAAAAAAAAAATTTGATAAATTTATGCATTTTACATGCATATAATTATCATTATTTAAGAATTCACCGTTTTTTGTTATGACTAGGTTATTGACTTTCCAGTCTTACGTTGCCTACCCAGGTAACCATGATTGGCACGTGCTCTTCCATTTGAAGGACATTGTATAACTGTAACAGTAAAACTTATAGCGTGCAAACTTCAACCAACCCTTACTAACTACTATAATATAAAATATTACTACTAAAATATAATATATAAAGGTTATTAGTTAACAGCACACAAACGACAAGCAGGCGGGTTTAAAGTTTGAAAACTTAGTTATAAAGACTACAATTGTCAACAATTGATTGGCTCAAATTAGCCTCGACAATCAAAGCGAATGTTCTGACAAATCAATTCTCTTCAGAACTTCAGAAGTGATTAGTTCTTTTCACAAAATACCGTAAACCATCGACAAAGGTTACCTAAGCCAAGCGGGTAAAATTCGCGGAGCTGAAATTGTGCGGAAACTTGACTTAAGTTTAAGCAGTCTTTATAGGGTGGAAATGACGCTGACGTGCTTAGCATATTTCGCCTTTCAATGGCTTCAATGAGTTTAGACTCGATTGCAAGTGGCCATTTTGCTAAATCATAGAAACTACAGTGGTGACTGCATGGTAGAAACAGTGTGGATGACGTGTGTTGTGCGAATGGACGGCCTGGATCTCCATCGACTTGGATGTGTGTCCATGTCGTCCTTCCACTTCTAGTTCTAGCCTCCAAAATGAGACATAATCCACCCCAAAATTGTCCATTTCCCCTCGGCTGCCTGGCGACCTCATCGCCTATTCCAGACAGCAGACCCTTCGCCCTCTCGCAACCATTTCGCAGCATTTTGGCTGCCAGCTTTTAGCTTTGCAAATAAGCCATGATCATGGCGACGTGCATGAAGCGTTCCATTTCGTCCTCGTCGTCGACCTAATGAAGAGGCGCTCGCCTGATTTACTGGCTTTTAACTAATGGCACCGCTGACACCGCTGTCACCGCGCTGTTTCCATCCTAATGAAAAGTACATCTTGATGAGATTTCGAGCACTCCCGCGAGGCCCCGCCCATCGCCATTGCGCATGCGCATCACGCGAAGATAAAAGCCGACCGGGTCGCGCCTGCGCAGAATGGCGCCGATCACCACGTGAGCATTTGGTCGGCGTGCGAACTGAGATTTAACTTGGACATTTGCAAGTCAGCCATTACAGGTCTCTGGTCGCAAGTTTATGAGACAAGCGCAATGAATTGATGAATTAGACCTGTTAGAGCACCTCTCTGATGACGATGTCATCTCGTGTTATATAACGTCGTTGTAACACCCCCACCAGCATCCGACCCCCTCCGACCCCCCCCCCCCCCCCCAATGCCTCATCCCCGTGCAACGAAACAGCAAGCGAAGGGAAATTGGCCAGCGCGTCTCTCGTTCGACGTGGAGGCCAGGTGACCGAGGAGGAATCAATCAGGGTTACAGGCTGTAATCATTCCTCCCATTTCCTCCGCAGAGACAACACCGAGCCCCGGCACCAGTGGCCCTTGTGCTCCAAACGAGGCTTTGTATACCGGAAGCTCATTTTCTGCGAACCTGTTATGAGAAAAGATGTTCAGCTCGCATCGACGCCATTTTCCGGTGATATTGTTCGCATTTTGCGTCGAACTAGCGTCGCGATTGATAACGTCATGAAATGATAAAGATGAACACATGTAGAGAGAAAAGTATTCAACCAAATGACATAATGCTTCTGTTTGGATCAGAATGGAGATATATCAGCAACAGTGCGTATATCTGCGTGGATCTTTGGTTAATTAAGTGACCAGAACCTGCAATGATATGGGCAGGGAGGGGAGAGAGAGTCGTGGGTTCGATTCTAGGCTGAAAAGCTCACATGGTTAGTGGCGTCACGCAGACGATTTTGTTTCATTTTATATTTTTTTATAGTTGAAGAGGAAGCAGTTGATTGACTGACCCGGTTCTTTCAACCAATAGGCGACACGAAAGAGAGCACGCCGCTTATTGGTTGAAAATATGAGGTACAATACGACATTTGGTTTTATTGATATTTATGTGGATTACCAGGTATGCCTAACTTGGATCTCACAGAATATATAATTAACTCAAATTCAGTATTTACCCAGATATCTATATAACATCATAAACATGCATATTAGACCTACCCACTGCATTTAGCTCGAATTTAATTTGACAAATATTTGTTAATTTGGAATTTCACTTCTCTTGCATCTAACAGAGTGTACTGACTGACCTTATTGGCATGAAAACGCAAACATTTTCAATTTGACCATCTTGCAATGTCAACATAATTATTGAAACCGTATTTTCAAAAGAACACTAGACTCACGTCATCAGTACCTTGCAGGAACGAATCGAGATAAAACAAATCTTATGATTAAATGTATTTTGAAATTATTTGACACTGGAAAGCGGTTCGCATTGCCTGTTCTTATGTATGATGGGATCGTCTCTCAATATCTTGTTTGCTTAATTGAGTACATACAATACTAAGCACTATAGCATCTGAATTGCATGCAGCAGCCTTCAGTTCGCTGATTAAAGGGCGTACAGGTCAAAGGTCAGCGTGCTTAATCCTAACGGAAATAAAGCAACAGCAACCGATGATTGATGTATTGGCCAAATCCCGATGGTGAAACACATAAAACAAATGAAGCAAATGAAACAAGTGAAACAAATAAAACAAGTGAAACAAATGAAACAAGTGAAACAAATGAAACAAATAAAACAAGTGAAACAAATGAAACAAGTGAAACAAATAAAACAAGTGAAACAAATGAAACAAGTGAAACAAATGAAACAAGTGAAACAAATAAAACAAGTGAAACAAGTGAAACAAGTGAAACAAATAAAACAAATGAAACAAATGAAACAAATGAAACAAGTGAAACAAATGAAACAAATAAAACAAGTGAAACAAGTGAAACAAATAAAACAAGTGAAACAAATAAAACAAGTGAAACAAATGAAACAAGTGAAACAAATGAAACAAGTGAAACAAATAAAACAAGTGAAACAAATGAAACAAATAAAACAAGTGAAACAAATGAAACAAGTGAAACAAATAAAACAAGTGAAACAATTACAAATGAAACAAGTGAAACAAATAAAACAAGTGAAACAAATGGAACAAGTGAAACAAGAATGGAAGCGAACCCCAATGGAGGCACCATGCGATAGCAACCCACAAAGCGGAATTGTTTATAGGTAGAGAATGACGTATCCCAGAATTCGGCTGCATTCCAGCACCTCCTGCCGTCCACAGGACAGCGGATGGTTCACCTGGGAATGTCATGATTACTCATGAAGAAGGTGAGGAGGCAATCTTCATCGTGACGACGCCTGCCGGTCCTAGGTACGGCATGCACTACATGCATGCTAGTTTTGAGGGACTACTTACGACTAGTCTACACTAGAGACCGTTTAATTCACCCTTCACTTTAGGATCTCTAGTTACGGCCACGATGCATGCGCCCCAAAGGCGGAAATCTTGTGAGGTGAATCATAACGTAACTGCCATTGCGTTGTGAGTCGTGAGGCCCACCACGGTTGTCACGTGACTTGGGAGTATAGCTATGGGTCTCTTCAACCCTTTCACCATAAACAATGAGCCATGATTGGTGTGGAACCGTCATTATCTAGAAACAACATATGTATATTTAACAATGTAGTGTATTTTAGAGACCACTTTTGTTGGTGCTGTTGTTGATTACAGCTATATAGGCCTACAATTGAGAAGAAAAAAAAAAGTATATATGCCGGTGTCTAATTAGTAATTACTAAGTAACCTTGGAGTATGTGCTACAGGATCACGCGATTACCTGTACTATTACGCTATTACCCACCATGCATGAAATAAAAACACTCAATGAAAGAGTGGGGGATAGCGAATGACTCTCACATCTTTGATTGCATTCAAAGTTGGCCAAGCATTGTGCAATAATTGCACGGGTGCTTAAGCGAATTAATTCGCCCATCAAAGACGTCGGATCCGTGCACCTGACCAATTTATCCCTGCTTGGCGATTCCAATTAATTGATGTGTTAATTAGGCAAAAAACATCCCTGGGAGGATCTTTGGTTCCTTGAAGGAGGAGGAAGAAAGCCGTGGGATGCACTATAGAGCGATGAACACGAGGACGGATGCTGTGCTGCAAGATTAAAGCCCTTGTGAACAATGGCAGTGCTGCTTGGTCGTAACCGCAGATGCAGAACAAATAGCCCCCGCCATTCAGTAAGCATATGTATTACATTGTTCTTGTATTCTAAAGCGACGCATCTCGGCTGCAATCCGCTGTTAGATCTGGGGATGAACAAACGACCGGAAGACGGAAGCGAAGTTTGCTTCATTTCCATGCACTTCCGGTGCGATGGCGGATGACATCTTCCTTCGCAAAATCACTTTAATGATCAGTTATCCGCATTTTTCCCTCGCTCGATCTCAGCTGATGACATCGCTGTCGGCGTTGCAAGATTTTAAGACTGTGAAACCGGGGAGAACAAAGAAACGGGCGATAATTGCCGTGAGCTCCCTACCTCCGACTCCTGGTCAGTAGATGTTCCACCGGATATGATGTGCGACAGCATGCGCGTTTCTTTCCTGCTTCGCGTCCAAATTGCCCCCAATTAGCGAGTATTCTATGGCAGTGATCGCTTTATACCTGATACCTGTGCAATGAGAGATGTGTCCACGTGACGCCACGGCTGCAGTCGGGAGTCGATCTTGTGACGCTTGTAATTGGCGACGTCGAACGGAACGAACTTAACGAAGTAACAAGAAAACGCACGATGTGTCGACTCGGATGTTGCGCACATAAATGCACGCACGCACCTGATCTGCGAGGCTCCGGTGGTTGCATCTCATTGGGCCAATCGGCCATCGCCTCGCGAAACATGGCAAAGTACCATGACTCATATTGCTTTCGTCTATGGGAGCGTTGCATTTGTTTATAGCTATATAAGGCATGCCACATGGATACATGGAGCGTCTCATTGGGAAGAGTGGGCGCAATTTGAACAGATACAATTATATGCAGCCCGCAAACAATTCTATTACATTTTTTTTGGGTATAGCTATTTTACAAACTCAATCATTGCCAGATAAATTGGGAAGTAGTTAAAAATAAACATGTTCATATAAATAAAAATTATCTCAAATTAAAAGTTAGTTCCTTGAGGAAAACGTGTAAATATGTGCGTATATAAAACCGAACAAATCTTAAAATTTTAAAGATGATACAAAAGTATGATTCAAAGACCTTTGACGGTGTTTTTGTTTTCAAAAACCGTTAACGGTGCACCCAACAGACGCAATGTGACGCCAACGTGACGCCAGCGTGACGCCAACGTTTTACATGTATCACCACCATAGGTGCGATTGAGACAGGGAAGATGAACGCGAGGGTCGCATGGGTGCGATCATTAGGCCTACCTTCTATGCCACAGAGCACAAGGTTACCGGAGTGCTCGAAGTGCCAGTGGGCTGCCATCAGGGTTCCCCGGATGTGATCGGAGCCAACTGAGAGTGACCGGATGACCCACCCGATGACCAGTCCGACGTCCTGGTGTCTGAACGTATATATAATGAAAGACGCCACCAGACTCACTCGAAATGGCGTGAAAATTAACCGCCACTATTCAGAGAAAACAAAATCGAATTCGATGTCATGAACAACAAACAGAGGCGATCCGCCTCCGATCCTCCGATCCGGGATTTATGCGATGACGTGTGTATCTGCTTCAGCAACCGCAAAAGGTCGTCATGCGCCGTTATGTCATAGAAGAAGAATTCTTCCTCGGTGGTTATGTCATCATTAGAGTGCACCTGAACCTTATGAGTCAATTGCCTCTTGCCGTCGAAACATGCGTTTGAATGTCATTTGCATCCATGTGATGACATTGTGCTATTCGCGGTTTCGGATCCTACAAATTCCGGCTCAATTGACGCTAGTGCGAATACTCTATACACATGTGTATACACATACACGAGTAGAATAAGTTCTTGGTGTACCGTGTATTAATTAGGGCACCTTCTGTGAAAAGCGCATGCCAGGCAATTCTATGGCATCTCCCATTCCGACATAATTATGTCTGAAATATGGAAACAGTTCAAAATGCAGACCTCTCTGAAGGCCATCTCAAAACCGGCTGTGGGTGTACAGAATAAGTCAAGAAGAAATGACTTTGACTTTGAAAGGTTCACAAAACAAGGGTGTTTGTCTTGGGAATGTGCTAATATTCTGTGATATTATATCCGATATTACATGAAGCACAGATGAAAGGAGAAAGGAGTGTCTCGGCTGCCTCAAATTCAATCCTTCATGGCGCTAAAGTCATGCGCGTAAAATGTGCGAATGACGCACAGGTTTATCGATGCAAACGCTGATGATGCGTTATGATTGCTGGGTTACTTGTCGCAGTAACGTTATGACTTTAGTGTTTGTTAGCGTTGTGCAACACCCAGATTGCCAGTCAATATAGGGTTCGACCCGGACGAAACTGACTTCACTGGCCTGCATGGATCCTTCCCGAAGAGTTGTGCAATATAGGGTGTTCTCGACGAGCCCGTTATGATTTCACAAAACACCCGTCTGGCTGCGGGCAGTGCAAGGTTCATGGGTAAAGATCAACAAAGAGCTCTTGCTATGGGAATCATCAGCTAGGGAAGCCCTAAATCCGCCCGTATCAGAGCATTCAGGTGCTCGAATACGGGCGGATTGGCTCCCTGGGCGAAACCTCAAAATGACCAGTGCTCTGGATCTAGAAAACTTAGCGTTATGATTCTGTTTCAGAAGGAGCATAAATGAATATTACAATTATTTTCAGTTAACAAACTTGCACTGTTGAAGGGAAGAATAGCAAAGACCCACTTGATGAGGATGCTTCCCTACTATACTAAAGATCAGCTCACAGCCCTCTACAAAACATTGATGTGGTCCGCTTTGGAACAAGGGAGCGCATGCTACGCCCATGCCAACGAGGCTCAACTGACAAAACTCGAACTATTCCAGAAAAGCAAATGATCCGCATCACGGATAACATGCTCACGATATCGGTTCGCAGAAGAAACAGCCCAGGCAGCAATGATTTACACGCAGACATAGCTCCCCAAGGGTAGCGGAGCAGTTCCCACACACCAGTTGTGTGTGCACTACGCTACGGCTTGGGGAGCTAACGCAGACAGTACTACATCAACCCCCAACAACACCGGAGAACTCTTTCCTGAAGCGCAAACAGACCCTCGTTCCCACCTCAGACGCGCCTCAACTACATGCCACCCTCATCAGCTCGCAATCGAAAGAAGTCCAAGAGACATAAAAATAATTATCATCAGGTTTCGATAAATTATAATAGCATGCCTCAGTTGACTATTTTCGAGCGTTATCAAAACTAGATTTTCAAGTCACATACATTCCGCCTTGGTTACGATAATAAGACATTTTGTCAAATGGGATTTTAGCCTCAAATGATGGTGAGCAAAAGCACGGAAAGTGAGGGTGATTGTCTATGTGTTCATTATTAAAAACTAACCCGCTGTATTCTTGCCTAACGACGCTTGAAGACGTCCAGATCACCGGAAAAGTGAGCGATAATAGAGCCATGTAGCGTCCCCTGAATCAATTGCCACTCGCCGAACCTTCCAGAGACAGGGGGAAAACAGAAGCAGTAAAATGTAGCTACTTGTTAATGTGGGTAAGAGAGACAGGGAGACACATTTACTCTACTCTACACATCCCTGGAGCGGACAGAAATAAACGTAAGGAGTACTTTGCACCTAAATCGAATCCTGTATTTACCAGATGCGCCTTCCAAGGTCGTATACAGAAGCGAGAAAACACTTATAAATTTATCACTGATGTGAAAGTCCTGGTGAAGGATTGTAGATTTAACGATGAAAAAGACATGATCAGGGCCGGATTGTGTTCGGTGTGAAATCCGACAGAATAAGGGAGAATACTTCGCACCCCTCAGAAGGTATGTGATATCTGCCGTGCAGCCGAATCTCTGGAGACGCAACTGAGTGTGATGATGACCCCAAACCTGAATGAAAGACCAGAAGGAGAAGTTGACACAGTTAAACTAAAGAAGTGGTTCGCACCCACTCCAAAGATAATTGGACAAATTTGTGAACAATGAGGTGGACATCACGCTAACGGTTTCTGTTCATCTCATGGTAAGGAATGCAGGGAGTGCAAGAAAGTGAATCACAACGCGAAGACGAACCAAGAAGAACCCCCAGACGTTCACCCGATTGCTTATTCAAATGATGATTGATTCATTGATTCTTTACAGTTCATGCAAATGATTCTTGCCATGGTGTGGATTTGGGAACCCAACCAAGAATGGCCACGAAGAAGATCAAACAAGTGATAATAACTGCAACCATCTCAGGATTCTCAGCATACTACGATCCGATGAAAGAGACAACAGTTATAGCTGTGATGCCAGCAGTTACAGGATTAGTGGTGTGTTGCTGCAAAGATACAGCAAAGAAATGAAACCAGTTGCCTACTGCTCAACACGCACCATAACAGATGCAAGAATGAAGAAATTCGTAGAAAAAAACTGAAGAAGGCAATGCTATGCATAGAGCGATCGGGATGACCCAGTCAGGATGGCCTCGGAGGGTTGAAGCAATAATGAAGAATCTACATGACTTGTACAGCGTCCGTGAAAGTATGTTTGTAGAAGACAGATTGCTGCATTATATTTATATGGCCAACAAGTTCTTATTCCAGCCGTCAACATCAACAGGGCCTGAAGTCATTGCATAAATGTTATTGAGGAATGTTAATTCCGCCAACGCCACAGACAAGCACAGCGGAACCGCTGATCACCAGACCTTTAAGTACAAGGCCGAAGAACGTCATTCGCAAGCTAATGAACATGTTTGCATGCTGGAGTGTACCAGAAGGAATGGTCTCTGACAATGATCTGATGAGCTACAGAGCTACTCTCCCCCGGCCCCCAGGCAATGGAGAAAGATGATGCGAACCGACATCCCAACGAGAGAAGGACACCTGAAGCCCCAATGGCCAAACAAAAATGCGTGCGAGACTAAACCAATAAGACAAAGAAGATCTATGAAAAATTATCCAACAGGAGATTTGGTGCAAGACCTCTCAAAGAAATCCATCCTGGAAGGAGAGTCCGAATGCGAATCGATACAGACACTTAATGGAGTGACCCAGCAACAGTCGTGCCCAAAAGACACAACCTCTCGATCATTCATCGTCAAAGGGAGTGTGGGGCAGCAACTGTTGAGGAATCACCGTCATCTGATGCCTACGCCATCCGCAGAAGAAATTGAGTCAAACGCTGCCACTGAATCAAGCGATACTCAGGAACTGGCGCCGAACAGCCTGCGGCTGCCCAGTTTAACCAACGAACCACCCAAATCTGGCTGGAATACCAGAAACCCTGCTAGATATTGTGACTCTCTTCATTACTCAGAATATGTTCACCAGAGAAAGGGATATGTCATATGATCAGGTTTCGATATAATATGGTTTCGATAAATTGCATGCCTTATTTGACCATGCTCGAGCGATATGAATGAGTTAGTGGGTGAGTGATGGGGTTTTACGGCTCCACCCAATCCGATCGGATGATACGGGCGCCAGAACAGAAGGCTCGGACCAGGGTTTCCCCCTACTCTTATCGATAAATCCCAAGGGTTCTTTATCCTGCATACCACCATAGACAGTAGTACACAGCGCCCGGCCTTGTTACGCAGTTAGGCAGCACTGCAGAGTCACCGAAGAATTACAATTATAACGGATTACAATTATAATTCACAATCATAACGCCCGCGGCATGATCGGGTCTCGAACCCGGGACCTCGACCCCCACGGTCGGCATAGGATTGTAGTCAGCGGTTTAACACATTGCGTCGAGCGATATGAAAACGATATGAAAAGAGTTCCAGTCACGTGAATTCCACCTTCTCTACCACAACAAGACAATACATGTACCATAGCATATCAACTCAATTCATTCGGTGGAGATAAAAGGCCAATAAGTAAAAATAATGTAATGGCGTGATTTTCCGACCAATGTCAACTTATTATACAAGCAATATATGCTGAGTCCACTCTCAATATGTATTATTACATTTCCTTTAGATCGCAACCTGAGCTTTGGCAACCATGGTTTCTGTTGGCATCATCGGAGGTGGTTTGGCAGGATTATCTGCGGCAGCTGAGCTTCGGAAGCAAGGATTCCGTGATGTCACCATTCTGGAGGCCAGAGACCGCACTGGAGGACGCATTCACACAAAGCAGTACGAAGAGAAGTTCATTGAGATGGGTGCGCAGTATATCCACGGCCAGGGCAGCAACCCTGTCTACAAGATTGCGCTGACAGAACAGCTCCTATATGACAAGCACGACGAGAAAACGCTGCCATTTGAAGATCCCGTCAACAACCACTTCCATCGTTCTGACGGTACTCGTATCGACCCTGATCTGGTTCAGGAGACACATGTCGAACTGGAACAGATCCTTGATGCTGGAGAGATGGAATCATTGCTCGATGCTAAGGACGGCGTCTCCTCAATTTCAGTTGGAGGATTTGTGAGAGAATTGTACAGCAAGAAACTCAAACAGAGTAACCTCCCTGAGCACATCAAGCACACGAAAGAAAGCCTCATGTTCTGGCGAATGCAAATGGAGAGAACGGAGAGTGCATGCAACACCATGGATGAACTCTCTATGGATGCTTGGAGGGAGTACGACGACCCGGTGGGCAGCGATGGTATCGTGTTCAAAAAGAAAGGTTTTCAGGGTATCCTTGACTTTTTCCTGAAACAGATTCCGGCTTCGAGTATCAAACTGAACTGTCCAGTCGAAAGCATCGCGTGGGATGAGGTCTCTGTACAACAGGAGGAGGCAAACGTGAAGGTCAATGCAAATCGAGTCCCTCGCACCGCGGTAACCACAACCAAAGGCGACACCTTCTTCTTTGATTACGTCATAGTCACGTGTCCTCTGGGTGTTCTTAAAAAGCACGCTTCGACCATGTTTAAACCTGAGCTACCTGTCGTTAAAACCAAGGCGATTGAGAACATTGGTTTCGGAACAGTGAACAAAATATTCCTAGCATTTGACGAACCATTCTGGGACAAAGATTGCAAGTCATTCCAGTTGGTATGGCACCCCGAAGACGACTTCGTTCCCACAACGCTAGCGGACAACAACCTGCCAATGGTATGAATGTAAATACACAACACACAAGCATGATCTTGATTTGTTGGTTCGTCAGGACACACCCTGGTATCAGAGTCTGCACAGTATCGACACTGTTGATGGTGTCTCTGACCTACTCATCGGATGGATTCCTGGACGAGCAGCTCAGCAGACTGAGGAGATTGCTGAAGATATTCTTCTCGATTTGTGCCACGAATTGCTGGTCAAATTCACTGGTAATGCTGTCATTCCTCGGCCATCGCGGCTTTTCAGGTGGGCTGTGTATTTGGTTTGCTTCACCAACCAACAACTAGAGGATTTCTTTTGCATAGATCCCACTGGTCGCTGGATGAATACTCACTCGGATCTTATAGTTATATACCGAAGGGATTCACTGCGAAATTGTGTGATGATCTGAAGGAACCTCTGCCTTCTGCCAAGGTGACCAGTTGTGGATGTCGATTCCGCAGGATGCAATTCTGTGTATCGCACTCCTAGTCCCAAGGACAAATTAAAAATCTTTTGTGTTTTCCAGGCACCCCGTTTACTGTTTGCGGGAGAAGCAACGCACGCCAATGAATACTCAACTGCTCAGGGAGCACTTGAAACAGGACAGACAGCGGCTCAAATCATCGTCAAACACACGGATATGTTCCTGAACCTCGAACGCTAGCAATATACAATGTGCATCATTGTATTTTAATGCAATTTTGCTCAGTTTCTTGTCCTTCATTTGGCATTCATTATGTGTGAGCTATTAAGATTACTGGTAGAAAGTAATGTTGGGTATCGTCTGGGGCACCTTTTGTCGGCGTCCCGAGTTATGGCAATTGTCTCACTTTCATGGAGCCCGCATTGAAAGCCTCACGTAAACTACTCAATGTAAGTTAATCTTTTTCAATTGCTTATGACATTGAATTAAATGCGTCCCAAAGTGTGAGTCTTGTTTATAGTAATAAAATCCAATTCTCCAGTTTTCATATGTACCCACAAGAAGTGCAGTTCACTTAAGGGTGTTAAGGGGGTGCTTGAGAGGGGTACCATCTTTGTTACTTTGGCTGCTGCATCTGGCTGCTAGACGGACACATGCATGGGGTAGGATTTCTAGTAAACAAGGAGAGTAAGGGAGTATTGAGATGGGATATCAACCGGTTTCTAGCAGGATCATGAGGAACACCATATCCAACAAATAAGGACTTCGCTTTTCAGAATACATCAGTTTCATTGACATGGTAGTTGGCAACACAAGAATTCAAGAAAGTGAACACAGCATACATCCCATGCACTCAATAACTCAGCCGTGCAATGCTTTACTAAGAAACACATTCAACATCTTCTTAGAACCAATAATGGCAGGGGCACTGAAAGAACAAGAAGGCACTGTGTCCATCGGAGAACGTAACACCACGAACCTCAGCTATTGCTGAAGACATCGATGGAGTCTCAGGCTCCGAAACTGAACTCAGAGAGTTCTACTAAGTTAGATGAAGCATCCCAGAAGTTTGGAGTGGAGATAAGTGCCGAGAAAACCAGGACTGAATAACCACGACAACCCGGTCACTGTGCGTATTAAATGACCAACTGTTGGAAAGAGTGAGCCATTTCAGACACTTGGGCGCAATGATAAAAAAAAACCGGTGTTCTCTTGTTGTGTGTGTTCTACCAGTATCTTCCATGGTGTTCTCTTGTTGTGTTTTCTACCTGTATCTTCCATTGTGTGGTTTTTTTTTTCTACCTGTATCTTCCATTATGTTTTTTAGTGTGTGTTCTACTTGTATCTTTCATTATGTTCTCTTGTGTGTGCTTTACCTGTATCTTCGATTGTGTTCTCTTGTGTTTTGCCTGTATCTTCCATTGTGTTCTTTTGTGTGTTCTACCTGCATCTTCCATTGTGTTCTCTTGTTGTGTGTATTATCTTGCTTTGTTCTTTTTTTTTTCTTTTTTTTTCATTGGATATAGCAAGATTTTTTAAAATACTGCCTATAGAACTGCATTACAACCATGTTCCTGTTGTAACTTGAGAACGACATATCTAGCAGATGCCTCCCAGCACTGATTATGACTGACACAGGTGAATATTAACTCATGATTTCGGCAGTCACAATTCTATGCGCTAAACCCACTGTGAGCCATAACAACGTTAAATGAATGTTACCATGCTGTCATCAGGTGAAATTCCAGTTATGCAAGGTAAAATAACAATGGACATTGAATTTCAAATTCTTTGAATTTTGGTCAATTTGTTTATTTCATAAAAATAATAGACTGGATAGCTTTCTATAGCATTTTCCAATTAAGAAAGCAAAATGAAAGCAAAAACCTAATGATTAAAGAACTGTTCAAGCTGGTTGTATTGAGTCGCCCAGGACGTGAGTCGATTATGGAAAAGTTGCACCTGTTGACCCGGTTTGACCTCTGTATCCCGTCGCTCCAGTCGCTCCAGTCGCTCCTGTAAAATAACCAGTTTAGTTGATATTAAATTATTAAATAATTGCATAGTGTTCTTAAAGACTATACTTAAAAAATGGAAGCAAAATAAAAGAAAGAATGATGCCGAGAAGCGAGATTTGCTCAAAAAATTATCGGTTTAACAAAGAACGCGTTAACATAGAAAGCTAAAATTTGGGTTGAATATAATATTCCGATATTTGCCACATGGCCGAAACAAGGCAAATAATTGAATGCATATTGTAACATTCTAATGAATCTATTATGAAAGGGTAAATGAAACCTAGTTCTGCCTCACATCAATGTTTCTTTTGGTAATTTAACATAAAAATAACTTTATGAATTATGTTGGAATGTGCACGTACCAGTCCTGCCAGGATTTCCAGATCTTCCATAGCTACCGGGCTGCCCAGTCGCTCCCGTGCGCCCATACCAGCCCGTGGATCCAGTAGATCCAACGCGTCCAGGATATCCAGGCGAGCCTGGGGGACCTCGAGCTCCAGTCGGCCCGATGGGTCCTACTGGGCCAGGGTATCCCGGGGGACCTGGGCGACATGTGCAACCTTCAGCGTTGCTGACAGATGTGGAGGAACTTGCTCTGCTCATGAGATCCTCGACCTCAGCTTCAAGAACCTGGACTCTCATCACGAGTTCATCGTAGTTGCTCTGCTGGCCTGTCAGGTAGTTGACTACGATCTGCACGCCGCTGTCCTCGGGATCAGCGCCGCCCCCACCAGGAGACTGATACACCACGCCCCTCTCATCTCCTGCGCTTTTGCAGCTGACGAAGCCGACCAGCAAGACTGCGAGTAGCATGCAATATGAACAACTCATGTTGACGACTGCGAAGTTGAGATTCGATGCTCCAACTGCGGCGACTGCGTGCCATTTAAAGCAATCGGCGTCGTGACTTCTAGTTCTTACAAAATGCTGAGTACGAAATTTTAGTCAAAAGTCTCAAAAGCTTCGTGTTTCGTTTTGGCCTGACTGCTTTCCTAGCCAAGCATGAAGTTGTCATGAATGTGAGATTATTAGGTTCAGCGTACCTAGCAGGACCAGATGGAAGCATTGAATTGTTGTCGTGATGTTGAAATCCAGGGTCCTTCTGCTTCCTCTCTTTGCTACAGAACTGGTGCAGTGTGCGTATGTGTTATCCAGTGAGTGCATAAATATATTGTTATGATAAATACATCTTCGAGAATAATAAATTACAAAAATTATACATGGTTTTTTCTATTAATTAAGATTTTAGTTCTGAAATTGTTTTTACCAAGTCGTCACGTGACCTCCGTTCTACTATTTTGTTTAATTCGTTTATCTACATAACCTGTTCGCACGGAATGTTTTAAATCATCATATTTTAATCGTATTGTGAGACTATGGAATATTATACCTCCCGACATTCGCCAGTGTACCCCCTTGAACACTTTTAAACAGAAAGTGACTTTATTTTATGTTGATAAACTTACCAATTTTAATGTCGATCAATTCTGCACATGGACATAGACTTGGTTTTTATCACTGATAATCTTTGTCACTTCATTCCTGTTAATACTGGCCATTATTTTCTTCTTTCTGTTTTTACTCTTGTCGCCGACAATTTAAAGGCATTGCCTGTTATGTCGTGCGTTTGCGTGATTTTAATACTTATGTTACTGCATGTATGAAGTTTAAAAAAATAAAAATTAATAATAATAATAATAATAATAATAATAATAATAATAATAATAATAATAATAATAATAATAATAATAATAATAATAATAATAATAATAATAATAATAATAGTAATAGTAATAGTAATAATAATAATAATAATAATAATAATAATAATAATAATAATAATAATAATAATAATAATAATAATAATAATAATAATAATAATAATAATAATAATAATAATAATAATAATAATAATAATAATAATAATAATAATAATAATAATAATAATAATAATAATAATAATAATAATAATAATAATAATAATAATAATAATAATAATAATAATAATAATAATAATAATAATAATAATAATAATAATAATAATAATGATTCCAAATCAGGGATGCCAAAATAGGATGTTTGAGCATTTCTGAGAACCCAAAATGCAAAACGAAGAGTTAGTAAAAGTGCAGGAAAATCGGAAATCTGACTAAACTGAATGTGAGAAAATGAAGTCAGGAGCAAATGTATGTAGCCAATGGCCATAGGACAAAATAATAGGCAAAAGAATATTCTGTTGATTTGAATCTTTTAGCGGCTGCCAGATTCTGCAGTGCTCCGGACAGGATCAA
>KB302615.1:526785-572088 GCA_000328365.1 Capitella teleta
ATATATATATATTTATATATTTATATATATATATATATATATATATATATATATATATATATATATATATATATATATAATATATATATATAAAATAAAAAAATAATAAAATCCGGAAAACAACTAGAGCAATCACATCCCTGTGAATTGAATAGACTGTTATTTTTTTGTAATATTCCGAAATACAATAGAAAGAGCACAAACAACAGTTGGCCCGGTTGAGTTTTGGGCATCCTAGTCACGCTAAAAAATCAGCCAGGCAGGTTACTAGTATCCGACCACTACTCAATGAAGAGATCTAGCCCTCACGTCGTCATCACAGAAGAGCAAGTGCTGCCATCTTTGACCGGCTGTGATGTGGATCAGTTGGAATTTTGAGTATGTCGATGCGTTTCAGTGTTCAACAGTCATGAGCATGGTCAGTATGGTCAGTATGGGTGATTTCTAAGGCCTCTTCGAAGCCCTGCCTCGATATTCACCCTGAATACCCATTGCGTGTTTCAGTAAATAAATAAATGTTAGGGCCAACCATTCTTAATAGCTTGTAATGTGTATCATAATGTATAGGACATTTACATAGGTTTCAGTATTAGGTCTACAGCACTAGCTGCCAAGATTTATGACTGCGTTTATGCTTCAATTGTTATTACTATTACAGTCAGACCCCGTTAATCCGCCCTTATCCGTTCCCAAGGAAACTGACGGATTAACGAAAAGGGCGGATTACATTTTAGACCACAAATTGATGAAATTCGTGTCATTCTAGAACCCCCAAAACCCGTGTGATGCATTAACGGTGTAGCATATATCATAAGGTTTGAAGCTGGAGGTAAAAAGGATCTCACAAACGATCACATGAGGTCACTAAAAGATTTTAATTTTTTGAAAAAATCAGTGATGGTTGTCTGTTTGTGATAAGCCGTTCCACCACGCCCCAATCTGTGTAGTTCATCTCTATTTTCTTGCTTCGCTGCCTCCGACTCCTCCAATGTCTCGAAATACAGCATTAATGCACGCACGTGCTGCCTCGCTTCCCCCGCCAAGACTTTCTTCGCGGGCTCAGATCCACTCGCTTCACTCATTTGTTCTCCACTCACAACTTCGTCATCTCGTTCGTTCCGCTCCTGAGCATTGCTTAACCCAGCGACCAGTTTAATTAAAGACTGAACAGAATTTTCGCCTGCGATTTTAACACCTAACAAGTTAACTAAACAACGCAAATCGCCGTTAAACAAACGGGGAGGCGCCAGTTGTTGTTAAACTGACCCGACTTCAAAGAAATCGCCGACAATTAGTGTGTCGTGGCTAATGTTTGTTTTCGACACGCTATTTGTGGGCCGGATTACATGTGTTATTTACAATGGTAAAGTGTAGATTCGTTCCCTAGAATCGTGGTCGGAGTCGGATTAACGAAAAGGACGGATTACATGACACAATTAACATTACAAACGATTCGTCCCTGAGATTTTAGGGCGGATTACGAAAAGGGCGGATTACATGACGGCGGATTAACGGGGTCTGACTGTATTAGTATTATTATTAGTTAAGGATAAATATTGGTTGTGTTTGCATATTTCTCAAAAGCCAGTGATCGCTTCCCCTGTCACAAAGTAATAAATGCAACGTCTTCATGGTTTTGGATGTGGGTCAGCCCAGAGCAACTGAGAGGCAGCCAGACACCTTAGAACTTGGCCCGCTACAAAAATACATGTCATGTCTTGACAAATATCTGTCCACTTTGACACCCTCAAGGCTCCCTATGAAATATCACGATCAGATCTGAACGACCCTCGTAGTTGAACGTACATGAAATCAGAGGTTTCTGAGGGGAAAAGTTTAGATTAAAATCTGAACCTGAATTTTCTGTGAGACATTTTCTTTGCTCTCGACTTTATCGAGCCATCTTAAATGGTTTATTAAGCCAGCCACGGACGGACGGCTAGAAGTCAAAGTGTGGATGTTTCAGCCAGTCGAATTTTCACAGCTCAACGACTTCAACGTTTACATGCACCTCGTGGGCATTGGTTTCACCAGCCCATTTTCAGTCCATTATATGTACATATATATACACCATGTACATACCGGTACATTTACTTTTATGTACTAAAGTACATAGATTTGTTGAATGAAAACATATCTTGTGAGTGACCACAAACAGATCTACTCACACAAAACCAGAGAGCAACAACAACAACAAAAAGACAAGAAAAAAACTTAAAGGTTAGAAATTGGATAAAAAATTGCATTTCATGAATAAACAATGAACACATAATGCTTCCATAAATAAAATTGCACGAATCGGATGAATCAGCTGAATGAAGAAAGCATTGCACATCAGACGCTGGTCTCTTTTTTGAACTCCTCCCTCACCTCCTCAGTCTGAGGCACCCACACACTCCCCCCCTCCTCCTCCTCCTCCTCCACCTCGTCCTGACCTTCGCCCTCGGCATTAGGAGCGCCGTTACAGGGCAATGAGTGCATCTCCTCACCAGTGCTCTGCGAGGACTCTCGCTTGTGTTTGCGATGTCGTTTCTTCTTCTTGCGAGTGGAGTCGCCTGATGACGCTGCCGAGTGTCTGCTTCCTGGAATGCGCATTTCCAGTTGGCCCAGAAAGCCCTCGACGTCAGCCACTTTGCCGGTCGGCTCAGCGCTTGTGGCACTCTCTCCGTCAAAGTCTCTTAACCGGGGCACAGACGCACCAGGACGCTGCATGAATTCCTCCTGGTGGGGTTTAGGCGCTCCGTAGCTGCTGAGGGAGGCCCCTGGGATCGAGTGAAAGGGGCCGTCAAAGGTGGCCAGGACCACGGGCGGGCTGACCGTCTCTTCTGTGCAGGCAGATGACGGGCCTCCAACTGGACAGAGGTCATTTCGGTTTGGCATGTACGGCGTAAGGCCACTGATGAGAGGCGTGCTTTGCTCCGTGGGTTTCTTGGGCTGGATTTGAATTTCAATACTGAGGTGTGTGTCGCTGTCCTGCTGCTGTAGCTGCTTGAAGATGCCTTCATCCATTGAGCTGAACTCGCTGTCCTGTTGCTGGAGGTCTCTGTTCAGCTGAGTCAGCCGTTTGCGCTGGTTGTGCTTTTCCCAGTACTTGCGAGCGACACCGTTCTGCCTCGGGTTATAAAAGTTGGGATAGAGATTGACCCCTGAACTGAATATGGACGGATCTGAAGTTTGTGAGGGAGTGTGTGACGGCAGTTTCTGTCGGTACGATGCACTCGTATACGACGATGAGTTATCCAGCGAACCATTGCGTAGAAGAGAACCGTTTTGCACAACCGGATGAATAAGGAGTCCACCGTTGCACCTGCTCTCATCCTCCTCCTCACTCTCCTCTTCCTCCTCCTCCTCATCATCATCATCATCATCATGAGAGGGCTCACAACAGCAACACTGTCGCCAACATGACCGAGCATCAGATCGTCCCAAACAAAAGAAAACCAGCATAAAAATGGCAAGTGCAGCTGCACTAAAGGCATAGAGGTAGTTGAAAATGATTTCCTGATGGGGGATACTCCCCTCAAACGGCAGCGCCACCGCGATAGCCGCATTAGTCCATGTTATCAAATAAAGCAGCAACAACACTAACAGTCCCCGCAGCTGTGTGGCAGCTGTGTACTCCGTGTCCAGCTGCGCAGCATCCACGGTGGATGAACTGTGAGCAGCGGATGACGAGAGACCGGTGCTGCTGATGAAGTCGGTCGTGCTCATTTCGTGCACGGCCACTTCTTCCGTCTCAGGGTCATCGAGTACATCAGACACTAAGCGGCGTTTGCCAGCTGCACTGCGCAAGATGCAGAGCATGCGCAGAAAGAAAATGATGTTGAGCAGAACGAGGATTCCCGCCGGCAAGAAAAAAGTCAACAAGGCAGCGTCAAAACTCAGGAAACAACTGAAACAGGGGAAAATAAAGCGAAGGTCCGGTTAGGCACGCAGGTCTTACAAAGGTTGGTCTGCCCCGTAATTCCTCCAGTGAATAGCTCCACTGATGCCGCACACTATCAAAGGAACGCCCCAGCCCAGGAGGTAGCAAGTCAGGGGGGAGCGTGGCACGGGGGGCCCCCCCATCTCCAGGGGTTCCGTGGGAGGGGGAGGGGGGCACACTGCTTTGTTCCACTTCTTGCACAGTACACTGCAAACAAACTCAAAAGTGAATCACTCAAACGTTAATTTTTGTAAAACTCACAAAGCTAATACCAGGAGCCAGAAGAGGGCGCACAACGACAGGTAGTGCACAGCCAATCCGATGATCTGGCAGGAGATTCGGGGTCGTTGAGTGCGGATTCCCAGGGTGTACGTGACACAGAGCAGCAGCACTGCCACACTCAGGTTTCCCACGCAGTGTTTCGCCTTGCGCGGCATTCGCAGTTGCCTGTGGAGTAACGCAATGGAGGAATTTGAGTGGATTTCCTGGATGTGAAGTACCTGTGAGCACTGATGTAGGTGATACTAACGGCCATCGTGCAGAAGACAAGCACAAGGCTCCCAGCGTAGATGGCAGGCGACATGTTGAAGCACTCGTTCAGCCACGACTCAAAGGCGGATGGCGAAGGCACAGAGCTCTGTGGGGCAAAAAATTGAAATAATGTAGAAAATTAATGATTAACAAGTATTGATTACAGACTCACAAAGGGTGATATTATGTAATATCTCAACAAATAAAATGTACAAAGAAATATAGAAAGATAAGGTTACCGCTGAACCACGAGAATTAAGTACAACCCCATGTCAGAACAGCAACTCTGTAACTGTGCACATTAATTTCAATATACAACGTCTCATTATCCACTTAAAAAATTGATAAATGACACATCTCCAGGTTCAAGGGTTGCCTCTGCTTCAGAATAGAATATCTCGGTTATGAAAAGGTTCTCAAAAACTACTTAAGGTAAAGTATACCCCATGATAGAAATTAGGCATCAAGTGAGAGTATTCAGAGCGGAATAAATCTTCATGTCATAGAAGTTTTAATAATAAGAGTTCATAGCTATATACACGCTTCAGGGCCTAGATCTCAAGGGTCTCCTCTGAGCACTTGATGTGGATAATGCACGAAGACCAACTGATCTCAAAGGCTCACCTGGATAAAAGCAAAGCTGGTGAGATGGTTACAGTGAATCTTCATCGTTCTTCCTCCTTCACCCCCTTCCACCTCCTCCTCTTCCTCCTCTCCAGCATCCTCTTCATCCCAAATCAGCTGACAGCCTCTGCTGGACCAGTCTCCTAAACCACCTGAAATACGAGAAGATTTACAATGCATTGCGCCATCAGAGGGATGATGAAGAGAGCAGAAGAGGAAATAAAACACACCATCCGCATAGGTATCCCAGAAGACACCTCTCTGCTGGAGCCCAGTGGAGCTGACGTGCAAGCGAATCTCAACCGGATGAGTCGTATTCTCGACTTTGACACCCCCTGAAACGCCATTGTGAACAATTGATTGATTGATTGATTGATTGATTGATTGATTGATTGATTGATTGATTGGTGAGCAAACCTATTTTGCTGCTGATTACACTGGACGCTATATTGGGTTCGTTGGAAGTTCGGAAAACGATTTCCGGTCGAGGAAAGAGCTTTGCATTCTTGTAGACGATGAAATGCAGGTTGAAAAATCCGTCCTGGTCACAGCTGGGATATAAACAGCGTACACTACGGAAGATCTCAGCGGGGATGTGAATGGAGGCCTCGACAGGCTGCAACAAAAGTGATGGGTGTGAAAGATGCTGCGAAATTGTGTGAAAGGGAGAGTGAAGGAGCGTTATGATAGTGCGTTATGAATCCATAAGGACAAGATTATGGGACAAAGTACGTTATGAATCCATGACAGACCAATGCACAGATCTCAGGCGGAGTCCCGGGGAGTCGCCAGCTTTTGATTATTAAGCTCCAAGCACGACACGAATTGTCTAATACTCAAATGCATGTACTCTTTCAACAGTGATTACAGTTCTTCAGTACACATACGAGTGAATACCTTGTAGACTGGCGCCAGGGTTTCATTGTCGGCTGGTTGTGAGCACTGGAAAGCGTTCTGCTGGTACACGCGGCCGTCCTCATTCAGCCAGGCTGAGCACGTGATGCCGTTGAAGGCCGCGCGGTCGACCCGGTGCGCCTCCAGGGCGATGTTCTTGGCGTAATGGTGAGCAGACGTCCTGCTCAACAGGAGCTGCTCCACCATGTCGTCCATGGCGGACAACATCCTGGAGCAGGCACGGTCGATCTGCTCAGCCTCCAGCAAGATCCTGTCATCCACGTTCATGATGGTGCTGACCACGTGTAGGATGATGTCAGCCAACTGAAACGACCCCCAGTCAGAGGCATCGACTGAAGGCAGCGACCTACCTTGTCGTAAGCGCTGATCTGTTGGCTGAACGTCTGCACGATTCGCGACGTGAAGATGACGTCAATGCTGTCTGTGATGGCGGCGTCGCCAGCGAAGAAGGCCTCCAACGACGCCGCTCGGTTCAGCACACGACTCACATTGCCACCGAAACCCTGATGAACAATTACGTAACGACAGCCATCAAGTTACCAATGGCTCACCACTTGAGAAAGTCGCTCGAGTGAACGCGTGCGTTCGCTGCTGAACTGACAGCGCGCTGTGTCGAGCTCACCCCACACGCCCTGACTGTCGCAGCGGTGGTACGCCCGGGCTGGGCCTTCCCCTTCGTAATTCAGCGCTGGACCAGCACTGCAGGCCAGGTCCTGAGTGACCCCAGCCACGGTTTTAGGCCAGACGTACTGACCCTTGTTCCCGGTGGTCGCCATTGGCGGACAGAACGGCGTGTCATTCGAGAGAACGATGATGCTCACCGACTTGGAGCTGTTTCCTCGAGGCGTCTGTATCAGGCAGCGCCACACCCCCGACTGGTCGGGAGATAAGCGCTCGAGCAGTAGGGTGCTGACCAATGTCCGGTCGGGCAGTCGCTTCTTCTCCACCGAGATGCCCAGGGAGCGATTGGTGAGCACGGCCGCATCGCCACGAACCCACGACATCTGCATGGAGTCGTCGATGACGCTGGCCCGGCACTCGAAGGGCAGACGATCGCCTTGGAAGACGATTTGGCTGGAAGACGGGGAGAGGTTGAAGAGCGGAAGTTCGATTTCCCAATCTGCAAATGATAACAACGCGGTATTGATTCAGGGCGCTTGAAACAATAGTCTCCATTTGGGAAATGTTTTTTTTTTTTTGTATACGGAAAGCGAAACCGAGAACAAAAACATGATGATGAGAGGAGGCGATAATAAGGAAGGAAAGCGACACGTGGCTTTGAAAGCAACTAAACACAATGCACCAACACGAGACGATTGTCTCATCAAGTCCTCGGCACCAATTGGTACACACAGCGTCGGAAATTAGGCATCGAACGCAGAATGCGTGAACATGAAGAGGATTAAGAATTTAAGATGAAGATGGCACAGCGAAAATCGACAGTTCATAGGATGAGATGAATCTCAATGAAGGAAGGGGGAGGAGGAGAGGATAGGGGAGGGGGGGGGTCTCAGGGGAGAGAGAAAGAGAGTGATTAGATGACGCGCGGGAATCAGCTTGCATGCACTTCATTTGATGCAAAATGCCCTCAGGCAAAATGGCTGACACGTGGCCAACGTTCTCATCACTAATCGCCAGGGGGTGCCAGATTCTGCATGTCTTGAAAACATTCAGATACACTGCAGGCGGCCACTAGATAGATCTCACAATATACCAACGGGTTGCAACCAACGCCGTTACATCAGAGCAGCATGACATACCGACAGACTTATGAGCATGAGCTCATTAACGAATCAAGTTTAACGGCCAAATGCTATTGACAGCCAAACTGCTGCGGCAATAATTAAGTCATAGCGAACGCACGCGTTTCTATTCGAGATGAGCAGCAATGGACGACAGTCGAATAAATCCAACGACGCAACGCACTTGATTAGAGAGGCCATCAATGCATTCCACACCGATGACTCATCGCTTCATTAGGCAGCGTTTCGCCCGCGAAATATACGCACGCACGCAACAACCGTATACAGCAAACCGCAGAAATTGGAACTGCTGCAGAAATATTTGCACAAAGAGGGAATTGTGGATTTCCTGGAAAGCGGGTCTGGTTGCAAATGTGATGAATCATCTTCAGCTGACAAAATTGCGTCGCAATCGAAAATACGAAGATGAAGGAAATGGACTGAGGCGAAAAAGGGCGCGAAATAAGATATCAGGGGAAATTAGGGTCACACCCGAGGGAATGGAAAACCGGAGTGAGGGGAAGCAGAGTCACTGGCGACGTAATGGGAAGAGGGACACGGCTAGTGGTCAGTGCGATGAAGTATACTGACCACAGTGCATATCCTTGCGTTTGAGCGCCTTGACCGGGCGACCTTTGAGGTCAGAGGGTATGGCGCAGGTCGTTGATTCGTGGATTCGCACTTTGTTCAATTTCTGCCATTTGAAGATCCACGCGAGGTGGCAGTCGCACACCAAGTACACGGAGGCGAAATCTCTGAAATGGGCGCAATTATTACCAGCATGATGCAATTCGAACTGATGAAAATTCACGAGAATACGAGCATTTCAGGCAGAGGTCGGAATCTTACATTCGCTCTAATTCTGGCAAATCGTCAAAAGTTTTCTCGTCCATTCCCTTCAAGTCATTCCCGGACATTGACCTGTTGAGAGAAAATAATTATACATTAATTATGTAATAAATTAAAAAAAAAAAACATCAACGCTCATGCAGATAAGTCGGCTTCGGTGGCCACAGAACAAATTAATTTCTTAAAGTTACCGTGAACCAAATACTCATCTAATTACTAATCAACTAATTAATCAACTCACAGTCGAGTGAGACGAGGCATTCCAACCAGGGTACTCGCGTTGATACTACCCAGACGATTTCCACTGAGATTTCTGAAATATTAATCAAAAATAATTTATTAGAAATAATTTCATATTCACTTTCGTTCACTCATTCATCCCTTCATTTTCAGCTAACACTGCCCCCTAGCGTGCATTTAGTGAACACGATTTATCAATCGCAAGAGTAGTCGTGTGACGTCATCACCGTTACGTAATTGTGACGTCATTGTACAAGAAGAAGAGGATCCCTCTCATCCCCTACGTCATCGTTATGACCTCAACGTAAAATTGCATAATGATGAAGTTCTTTTTTTGTTAATTTCGCAAGAGAATACAAGAAACAGAAAGTAAAAGAAAATTGTGTACAGCACCGCCAAAGTGCAGTGTGTGAAATTGACAAGTACAAAAAGTCTAGGTCGACAGATTCGCAATGAACACATTGACACTACATGGGACACTACTTCACTCCCAACAGCACGGTCTACACTGCGCGACAAATATTGAGCAGCGCAAATGGAGAATTTTACGAGCAGCACTATCTCCCTTGATGGGCCTCTTGGTGTTTGCGGAAGATCGCGGAGATAAGTAAGAGAGGTCATCAAGTAGAGATGACCCTTGGTCAACCCGGGTTTCACTTCAACAGAGTGTACGCATGTCCGCTGGTCACTGCGGTCAGTGGCTGATACGTGGACTAAATTTGCGATGGATTCAATCAACGTTCAGTGGAATTGATTCAGAACTGCTTCGTTGCTCTAATGGAAGGGAACGTCAACAGTCAGAAGAGCAGAAAGGAAAGAGGGGGAGGGGGAGCATGCATTGTGGGAAAGAGGGAGCATGCATTGCCTGAGGCTCCCAGCGGGACGTCATTGGAATCGGTCATGCATGAAATTCCATTCACGAACCAGACACACACAGAAACAAAATGCGAGAAGAGACAATTGGTGCCATGCGAGCAGGACGCAGGCCCCAACAAAAGCTATATGTAATGGATGGATAAAAAAAGAGGGGCAATTTGCCATGCGCCAAATAGAAGCATATAATGGAGGCCAATTGTAGAAGTGAGGCTTCAAAATCGCGTACATATTAGATAGAGCATCAAGAGCAGAGAAACCATAGCAACAACTGCACACAGGGGATGATGCGTTTAAATGAAGCCCTATTAAAGAGCCCTGCCCCCAGCAAACCAGTCGTCCCCGCGGGCAGTGTCAAAAAAAGCCTTGATCATCAAATGCCACTGGCCGGAGTTCTTAATGAGTTCGACAAAACGAGACAGTGCTTTTATTTATTCAGTTCAGAAATCCCAGGGTTACGAATTATTGATAATTAAACGTTTTTAGTAATAGAAATAATGAAAGGGCTGTGACCCGATGACGTCACAGCAGGGCGCTCTTCACTTCATCGAGCACTTCGTTATCATTAATATTCTAATGGCATCTTTTCTCCGCTCAAAAACCAGGCACCTGGTCTCGTACATCCAATCTCTCACAGCCATGCTCATGTTTTGTGCCATGCTCATGTTTTGTCGCTGAGTGTACTTGTATAATGAAGTTTACTCACAGTCGAAGCAGATTTCCCAGGCCAACGAAGGCGCCTGCCTCCAATTCGCTGATCTGATTATTCTGCAGTTCTCTGAAATCAAACAGAATTTGATCATGAATCGAAAAACCTGAAAGTTTTGCGTAAGAATACTTCGATAAACTTAAACGAGCATAAAAATCCGAAATTCTTCATTATTTTGAACAATGTTTGAGCCGAAATCAGTTAAGCAGACAACCAGTGGCCAATGTCAAGAACAGCATCATATCAAGTATTTGACGCAGCCGAACAGCGGTACTGAGATTGAGAGCGTGCAGCTAGATTTACTCCGGTTGCACGGACTTCTGACCGAAGGTCAAGACCGACTGTCTGTATTAGAATACTCATTAATACGGACACCAGTGCTGAAAGTCTGACAGTACAGTAGCACTAGACTACAACATGTAGTTCACACAATGGCTTTTACGTAACATGGATGTTGACACAGCAAGAATGCGAATATACTGACAGATTCGTTGAACAGCATAGAAACAATTGTATACCAGTGTGCATTATGATTACACCTGTATTCGTACATAACGCATACGCAGCATTGCAGTGCATTCTGGCTAATAGCGCCGGTGATGTTTTTTTGCGATTGTTCTCCCGCAGGTAGATTACAAGTGCGGATGGGAAATGAGGGAGGCTTCCATTTCAACGCACGGCGGCGAGCGGGAGGGGGGGGGGGGTGGGAGAGAGCGGGGGAGGGGTTCCCGGTAGCAGATCTCCCTTTGAAGTTGGGTTGCCATAGCAACGGCCACCCCCTGACTCTAATATCTAGCAGAGCTCTTCTCCGATACAGTGCTACCCGAGGGGAGATGGCGATCGATTGAAAATCATCTACATCACAAAATATGTGTGTATATTGTTCAATATACTGCTCATAAATATAATGAATATATGTGCACACGTGAAACGTGCATTGAATACTGAATTCCTAAATATATGCCGAACGGTTAGCTTACCGCCACATGTGCATGCATCCAGGCAGAATTGTAGCAGATCGTCGTATACATGTATTTCAGGTAATTCGTAGCACAGAGAAATAAAGAGACGTTTAACGCGACGTGAGCTCCCCATCAAGTTCCGGTGCAAATATAATTCCTCACACTTTATAAAGTTTATATGCACATCAAACCTGTAACTGCTTGCAAAATATTTTGACAATAATTTATCACTTAATAAACGCATTCTGAAAGACTAGTCTAAGACGCTTCGAGGCAATAGACGGATCTACACTCAGCGACGGAAAAAGGGCATCCGGGTAATTCACTAGGTGAGAGAGGGGAAGCGAATGATGTATAGGGAACCTATTGTCGGATTGCCGGGCGGAAAGGTCGAAATAGCGATTTGCAATTCACGCAGTGTTTAAACCATAAAGGAAGGCGGGTTGCACGTTTTTCCTCCTTTAAACGGCAGTTTGACCTCCCACGAGGCGAGCAATAAATAAATCGGCGACTCCACTTCATGTGACAAGTGAAAAGAGGATTCATCGAATATAATCAAAATTCCATTCGCCTCTTAACAAAAATTAAACGGAAATCGAGCAGAATTACGCGCGAAAAAGCAATGGTAATAAATCAGACAATACGCTTCGTCTAACATAATCATTTCATACAATTCAACGGCATTGATGTCGATTTTATCTCAATCAATTGAGTATACAGCCAACATTCGACGATATCTTCACTTTTGGTGGCAAACAGGGCCCAGGATAGGTGATGAATTATTTGCGAGTGTATTGTAATTGTAACAGTAATCTTTACTTCATAAAATCAAAAACAAAGCCGACACTTTGTATTGAAGCGCCACGCAACAGATGACATTTTATAATGCTTGTTCAGGGGCTCATCTGATTTTGCTCTCTTCGCGCCCACACACCACTCACATTTAAACGTTCCTCCCTCATTCAAAATTGTCTTCTTATTCGAATTCTTTACATAAATGGGTGCAGTATAAGTTAACCAATCCATACCAGGTACATGTGGTATTTATTTATTTATTTTTTAATAATTGATCAATTTTTACGAAATGGTTGGATTACTTTTGGCCTGGTGTGTGTATACAGATGTGTAACATTTCAATATGGTTCAACTAAACGCCAGTTGGAAGCTGAAACAGAGCACAAAGCCAGTATTTCTCTGCCGTCGCAAACCAAAGATAAGACCAGAGGTCGAATTCGGCGAAATGAGGTCTAATGAAGCGTATCGATCATTCAAAATCAGAGAGAGAGGTGGAGGGGGAGGTCATTGAGGCGTGCGAGAGGGAGAGGGGGGAATTGTCTCCATTTCTGCGACAACAAACGCAGGCGCAACGGGATGCAATCGATGCGAACGGTTCTCTGAGCAAACGAGGCGTGCGCACATCTGCTCCGGGGAACATGCACGCGCCTCCCAGAAGCCACTTGGGCCGGGAGAAGAAGGCGGCCTGCGGTACTGGATTGGACACTGGTTTTATGTGTTTATAGTTCCATATACTACTGAAGATTGCACTGTACTGGTGGCTAGTGCTGCTATAGCATGTACGCCAACCGCATCCGTGGGAAGCGTTCCTCATTTAGCCGGAAATCGCAACATTACGCAGACGCCGACAATTTCGCATAATGGTTGTTTTTTGTGCACTAAATGAACCAAGCTATCTACGGTGCAAGCTCAACGTCAGGCGATGAGTGTATTCTCAGAGGAGGGAGGGGGGGTTGGCGTTCGAGAGCCATATTCAAACATTCCTCTGACCCACTGACCGAGGGCGATACGACGATAAATCACTCCGCTCGCATTCGCATCGAGCGCACGCCACTGGAAATTCTCGTCAAATTACACTCTGTTATGGAAATTAGGCATCGATACTCACAATTTCTCTAACGATGTCAATGATGAGAAGGCGCCGTGGTGAATCCTGGTTAGTTGTCCATTGCTCAGGTCTCTGAAAAAGGAAAGAAAAATAATATACCGGGGGTAAATGTTTTAGAGGGAAAAAAAAAAAAATGAAAAAAAAAGGGGAATTAAGATTGAATCAATAAAAAAGCATTACAGATATAGATACCCGGATTTGAGTGGCAGCATGAAATGGGAATGATTTAAATGCACCGAGTGACCCCGTGAAAAGCCAAGAACGAGGAAGCCGAGGTGAGAAGCAACCGGAGCAGGATTCGGAGGACGAAGGAGAACAGCCGACGATGCTAATCATGATCGATATGAGCAAAAACCCAGTTTGGAGTTATCGATGCCGTCATTCGTATCTGCATATTGAATTCGCTTGATTCATGGCTGTGAATTGCATCGTGTGCTGCTTCGAACGAGAGCAGAAAGTATGAACTATATGTAGTCAATTGCATTTTGAGATTTCTCCTGGTAATAAAACTCGATCAGCCCGACTTTCGGTTCATATAATTAACTCACGTGGAGTACTTGATTTACAATACTTTCAGATATTTGATTTACAGCACTTTCAGATATCGCATAGCTACATGTAAGGGTTATCTGAAGGCGTTTTCAACATAAATTCAATAGGTAACGAATACGAACGATATGAAATTGAAAATCTCTCAGCCTTTGAACATAAGCTATGAATTATTTAATCATTTTTAATAACATGAAGATTGCAGACTATGTAAAAGTCGTAACACCACTCAATTCTTGAAAGAGTGGAACTTGAAAAAAACCTCGACCATTGAAATTAATTTAATATATTAAATTGTGATAGCTGCTATACATAAAGCCAGCTGTCGGTCAAGTTCAAAAGAGATGTTAAATAATTAAAGATTACAATGTTAACAGGGGTAAAGGCGTCGGGGGGGGGGGTTAGATGAAGTCGAAGTACTGGAAAAACCCAGATGTCGAGAGACACGGTTCAGTGTTTGTANAAACCACATAAAGCGATTTAGAGGGATGAATGATCCTGAATGGGAAATATTAGTTCTGCATACGGAGGGGTTAAACAGAGTAACTCGGCAGCTGGATGCGAGCGACATGTCCTAAGTTTGCGTTGCACGGTTGAGTGAACTAAGAAATGCCGAAGAATGAATGTCAATGAGCAAATGAAAGGAGCGCATTATGCAGTGAGAAATAGAGCCTCGAGCAGAGAAACTCATGAAAGGAATTAGAAAAGTGAAGATGACAACATTCATCATTCATTAAAGCACCGAATTGGGATGTTAGTGCAGGGGTAGTAAGATACTGATGCTCAGGATGGATCGAGCAGTATACGCACAGGTGGATCGTATCCAGCGGCACGTTCTCCATTGAGAGCTGGTTCAGACTGGTTAATCCATTGCATACGACTTTCTTTCCGGATGCCGTAGCTGTGTGGAGGGGCGGGGGGAGTACCAGAGCGTCTCCGTCCCCAGATCCCACGGACGTGGTCGGCGTCACATCCAGCGAGGGAAGAGGCAGGAGGGACCTGCTCCTGAGGGGCTGGTCGGATCCGCGCCCCTTCAGCACGGTGCACGTGCATCCAGCGGGACAAGCGGAGCAGCAGCCCCAGACGCCGAGCAGAACCAGGCACACCGCAGCAGCAGCGTATCCAGGGCACATGATGCGCGATCTACGAATCTGCGGAGCTGGCACGTTGGCGATTTAATCTCCATTTGGCGGGCAGCATTTCTGCCTTAATGGCCTGCTCGTTTGTGCCGCGGGACACTGAAATAAAATAGAGAAATAAACATCAAAGCGGGCTCAATATACGGTTCAGATAATAAAGTATCAGAACACAGCGTCTGTTGTCTATTTAGCCGACTGGTGTTGATACTGTGTAACACACGAATTATGCATAATCGAACGCATGCGTTCTAGGTATACAGATAATGACACAGGCCCCCGAAAGCCCCAGTGCTCAGATTGAGCCTCAGAGTATCGATATCTGATAACATTGCACTTGTTTTAATCCTACATATCGGTGACGCAATTCTTATCAATGATCAAAGACATAATCCTTACATCGGATCCTATTGCCGCGGTTAACGTGTGTTTCACATCAATGACCAAGTGCATCACACGCCATTCAATCGTACAACAGACATTTGTATGGTTGGAATAATTAGCGATTGGATAAAGTCCAACTATCAACTCAAGAGCTCATTTAATTATGGTCAACAACTCAACAACTGTTAACACACAGTAAAAACTGAACATAAACAACCATAATAACTCTTAAACCAGAGTTACAAGAGGTTAAGTATCGGAAATCATCGGAAAGAAAATATTCAATCTATTTTCATCTAATTACAGGTGAGCACAAAATTTTATTGATAACACAATTTTTATAGGTTATTAAATTATTACTGTCAAAAAAAAAATCAAAATTATATGACACTCAACTTATACAGAGTCAACAGAGATCTTTCAATAACAATCTACATTAATATGTTTAAAAATATTCAATATTTAAAACATACATGAAAGTGTAGGAAAGGACACTATTAATAACAAATTCAACAGGCGCTGCTTATTCCGAACTGAAGCGTCGAGGACCATTCCTGAAGATACCAGTTGATAACTTGTAGTTTCGTGTAGTTTCTTGCCTGTCTGTGATGACTGATCCAAGACTCGAGAGATGAACACGAGCAGAAAGCAGTCAGCAGTGTGCTATCCACAGCGCCATTCAAGCCTTCTACACTCACTTTCACTAACGACATCCAGCATGGAGCAGGTACGGATAGGCACCACGTTCATATTGAGCATTACATACAAACAGAGAGCAGCTATTGCAGCCTCCGAAGGCACTCAACGCTTTGTTCGATGCCTTCACTTCGCTGAGGCCAGCAACGATGCTCACTTTGGCTCAACTGTCATGGAAATCCACGCAGCGCCGATAATCATCCTCCAATTCTCACCAAACGCACAGATTATGTAGAATATCCACTCATAAACCTACCGCTCGACCAGCATGACACGATAAGAAGCGATCGCCTCGTAAACAGAAGATTTCTTCTCCTGCAGCTCTACACTAACTTTCACAAACAGCTGCCATGTTGCTGTGACGTCACGGCTGCACGCCTCTCGATTGGCTGAGATGGTGAAGCTGCTACACGCAGCGGAGAAAATTGGGCTTCAACATTTGGCGCTCAATCGCATTTCCGAAAGCACCCCGAAGCGTACAAGTTGTTTGCTCTTTTTGCACAGATCCAATGTAATTACATGTATACAACTATCAATACGTACTGGATATTTTGATAACAAAATCGATAGAGACATAACGCATTAGCATTCAAAACAGAACGTTCGTTGCAGGAGACCGGGATCGATACATTCGGTATGCAAACGGAAATGCGGGGAAAAATATCATGTTTACAGATTCGGTAACTGCCACTCACCAGTGCATTTTTCTCATTAAGATAAAATTACAGATAATAAACAGGCAAATTTATGAAACACGAGGTAAGTAGTTTTGCCAGCTGCGCGAAAAGAATATATAACACACTCCATAGCGCATAGCAAACACCAGATGTCAAGAGCAATTGTTCGGAAGCCGACTCCATCACCAGATCACGGAGTGCTGGTCAGAACGCAGGTGTATCTTACTGAGCTGCAAGCGGCCATTAACGACCTGGCACTGACGACTTGTACGATCGCAGATTCTTGCTCGGGAAACAATGTTGCTGTTCGGTGTATCCTGTTGGGGTATCGGTGTCGGCTATTAGGCGAACTAAATGGCCACCAAATCTTGGCTTCTGCCTCCTGCTGGTTTCCGTACTGCGTTGAATCCCTCCATCGTTTAACGAGCGGTCGCGATGGGCATACAAAGCAACACTTACTTTGGAAGTTGTACAAGAGACATAGCGGTGAATCTTTACTGTTAATATAATGTGCTTGGATGTACAATTTAATAATTATACAACCAGTGAGCGAAGCTACTTCATACATGGATGCAGGCCTGTTAGCAGGGTTCGGTTTCCGGCAGCCAGAAACCTGTTTTCGGCACGGCACATGCCGTAAACTGGTAAATACCGCCATAAACTGGTAAATACCGCCGTAAACTGCCTAAAACATTTTCAGTCCAGTCTATCACTGGATCTGACCCTCCAATCACAAATTACACAATAAAGCCTTATATTGATGTGCATAACTCTACAGAAGATAATGTTCATCTCATTCCTTCATGAGTTTGATATATTTCTTTAAATAATCCTGTGAGCGCCCACCCTTATTGGCCATTGTTGAGAAATTATCAATATACCGTACTATATTATTATAGTTGACAGTGGACAGGCACAGAACTCGACAGAAGAGTTGAAAGTACCAGAAGACCCAAAATTCTGTATGGACTTGCAAGTACAAATTTGAACCTGATACAGTTCAAATTTCCTAATTGCTTACTATGGTCCAAAATAGTAGCTTTTATCCTTTCTCCAAAAAAGGAAATGTAGAATTGGCATATAAATAAGTAATTTGTTGTTTCATAACAATAAGATAAGAAGTCTCAAAGAGCAAAGCCTGTAACTAATCTCTATTCAGGTTTCAAAAAGCAAGGTTTCCCTATATAGTCAACAGGAAAAAGATTCCAATGAACAAGCCCTGTTTCTCTTTTGTTTCTTGGAATTGGAGCAGTCCATTGCTGTACATCTGTGTAGTGCAGGGTGGTTAACTATAGTTCAACCTTTTCTTGAACTGTTTAACTTATTTATATATGGATTTAACTATTATGAGGTTTCCGGCAATCTGGCATGCCGTAAACCTGTTTCTGGCAGGGCGGTATTTACCGGTATATACCGGTGGTATTTACCACAATGCCGGAAACTTGCAAACCCTGCCTGTTAGCCGGCCGGATATTTTCCAAACGTACATAGGCTCCGCAGGGATCTGATGAATATTCATAAGTAGCCACTGACCTGATACATATTAATGACCCAGCCGTTCAATCAGCTTCTGCGATCTACGATACTCAGCAGAACTTATACAGCCAATCAGCTCGGCGTTTACAATCAGTGCTCGACAGAAGCCATGACCAATGCTGGCATGGAAATCAAAGTTTGTGCTCTCTGCGCTCCAGGTTCTCCAAACATCGATGCATTGACCCCTTGTCTACAAGCAAGTGTATACATATGATTGAACAATATTCAGTAGTACACGATTATTAATAAATAGATTGTTCAGTGTTTGTGATGAGCAATAGTGTGTTTCAGCAACGGAATAACCATGCCAGCGACTACCAACTTAGTCTCGTTCAAAGACTATATTGGTAATCATCCCCACAGATTGTGGCTACAGAATGCAGCTACTACCAACTTAGTCTCGTTCCAAGACTATATTGGTAATCATACCCACAGATTGTGGCTACAGAATGCAGCTACTACCAACTTAGTCTCGTTCCAAGACTATATTGGTAATCATCCCCACAGATTGTGGCTACAGAATGCAGCTACTACCAACTGAGTGAGGTTATGATTTTAAGGGGATTCCTCTAATTTGCAATAGCAAGGGTCTTAACCAAAGAGCTTAGATATCATGTCTAAGGTCCTTGGTCTTGCCCTATTGTAATTACATGCATTCTGATTATGTTTTCAGTCTGGGAATATGGGTATATGCCTGTGGTGTTCATCATACGTGTAATATTCATTGGTGATTCTCTGACCAGTGTTGACCTGATTTGGTCAGATGTGTTTAGCCATGGCGCAGAAGCATTATTTTACCAAATTCTAATCATATATCTTAATAAACGTTTTATTGATCACTATGAATTCAATTGTCCAGTCTGAAGTCAAAAGGTATCCGTGAATAGCACTTTTGGCATTGTTTGAGTGACGCGTGTGGCTATTTAAGGATATGAATATGCATCGCATTGCTGATTCGTTACTGGCTAATATATAGTACACTGTAATGAGTTCGTGAATATTAATCAGATCCCTAATGAGCCTATGTACGTTTAGAAAATAGGCTAGCCGGCCAGGCAGCAGCTCTGTAATAAAAAATAATATGAACACTTTTGACTAAAAAACAGGGTAATTCTTGCGCTCATGAAGCAGGATGCCACAATCGGCATGAAGTAATTGACGCACCATCAATCATATTATATTATTAATCACAAGTTCAGAATCCAGAAAGTGGGAGAGAGAGACGAAGGAACAGGAGGCATGGGAGGTGCAAAAATGAAACCCACAACGCACTCAATCACAACGCACTAGGGATGCGGAAAATCATGTATTCATAACGTTTGCATTCGCTAGGGGGCAGCACAAAAAGTGAATCATTGTTATGATCCAGTTAGTCATCTTCCTGTCAAAGCAACTGTTGGCCACTTTCGCGCTCTCTCGGATCTCAATTGAGAAGGATTTCCATTTGGTTGTATAATTTAGAAATCATAGAATGATTTGAAGCATAATGAGTCAACGAACAGTGCAATCGGTTTGTGTGGAAGACGTCGAAAAACGGAGACACCCCAGCAAACATTATGTGAGTTACTATCACTAAAACAGGGGGCCTCTTGAGCCCAGTAAGTTGAGAAACTGAGTTACTGAGTAATCATGCATATAAGCACACAAGTGTGCCTGAAGTATCCGTTTACTTAATTCCACAGTATAACTGATCATTTGTGGAATTAAGTAAGACCAGTTAGTTCCGTTAAATCACCTGGTCAATGACTGAGTGAGTTGTCAGTGAGAGCATGAGTTACTGTAAAACGCTTTTGTCGGGATATACTATTAAAAGTATTATAACTATATGAAACAGGCACCTTATTCGATGAAGTCGTTTTGACCCAACTCAATTGATTGTCCCTAGCTAAATTATAGACTGTAGAGTAGCTATAATTATTTATACTAGATATTATACTAGTAGTACATGCATCATATAATAATGTGTGTATTATCTATATAGCATCAGAAGCAAGACAAGATACAACACCCCACTAAATAAATTTATTTGGAAAAAAAATATTTAAAAAATCATAAATTATAGAGCAATTTTACTATAAGGTACATAATTATTAATAATTATATCATGGCATCTATTCTCTATGCAATTATAACTAGAATTGTGGTATAATATACTTACATAGATATAGTTTATTATCAATATTATAAGAATCCATAATGTCAATATGATTGTAATCTATTGGCGGGATTTCTATTTTTAACATTCTTTTGGAGAGATACAGTGAACTTTAATAAGATTGCAAGAGCTCTAAACAATTCACATTGCTGTCGGCCTACGGAAGCGATTGTCATCCCGAGACAAGGAAGCTAGAGGAGATATTAATGGATGATAGGTGCAAAGAGTCATCTCTCAACCATCTAAGGTTATAATCCAAACAATGGTGGCGCATGTGCATTGTGACTAACCAGGGGCCACTCTTAGGCTCACATTGGGTGCACGCTCGTTAGACACATATTGCTTTGTAATTTATTTCCCTGAATTCTATGATTTATGATTCACCCGTTCATTGCCACTTGTCGAGGCTTTGGTCGTGTTGAATGGATTGAGTGTTATAGCCATGGTTCATTGAGTGCAAACATCTAGCAAATATGACCCACGCAACCAGAATCAATTTCACTTACATTGATTATGTGAATATCATATTTTTATTTAATATATTTTTGCACGCATACATATGAAAATGTATGTGTGCAATGCATAAAAAAAATGAAGTTAAACCATAGAATATTAGAATCAACTTTCTTGCATAGTAGGCCTATATTATTATGTGTTATAACATTGTAAGAAATAGTTTCACAGATTCACCACATTAGACTACCTCATGTCTATTCCCCACATCAGCTTGTATATATCCTCGCTGTGTTCAAACCAATAAGGCAAATAATGCCCATGAATTATTCGCCATTTCCATATGGTGTTTACGTGTACCTCTATCCAGTTAATTACCGTTTACTTGCATCATGTTTTGAATTCATTTGTTACTCTCCCCTCGAAATAAACCTGCAGTACTAACGATTCATTAAATTATTAGATTTATACTGAATTCCATATGAGAGATGAGCAGAATATCAACTTCTTCCTGACTCATTGAGTCTCGATTGATTTGTGACTCAACTCTATCCTCAGGTATTTGTAATCCGCGTCACGTGGTCAGATGACGATGAGCAGATCATATATCGGCGCTACAGCCAGTTCTTCGATCTCCAGGTCTGTGCTTATGACTGTCTCATCTGTGCATCATGATTTTTTTATTTTTTTTCAGTGTCGATTACTGGATGAATTTCCTGATGATGCCGGGGAGATCTACCCTATGGACAGAATCATTCCTTTTCTGCCTGGTATGCTGTCTTCTTTAGCCCTCCTCATTATGTTTGGGGTGCCAACAAAGAGATACATCTCCTGTATGGCACCAATGACATTCGTATCAATTAACCAAATACGGAAAATTATTTATCCATCAACAGGATTCTCAGAAGGATGTGTTGTGAAACCTGATTCTTGTAATCTTATCTGATTTTGATTCACAGGAAAAATTCTCTTTGGTCGAAGCCACATCCGGGAGGTTGCATTGAAGCGCCTCGACCCAATCAATGACTACTGCCGCGACCTCATTCGGCTGCCCTCTCACATATCTCAATGCACAGATGTCCTCACTTTCTTTGAAACCCGCCAGGAGGACATCAACCCTCAACGAGATCCCCCAAAGTCAGATTGTTATGTCACTAAAAATCCTGAAATTTATAGGAGTCTATTTTTTTGTGACAGGAAAAAAGCTGATCATTCGCCTATTAAGGAGATCTCTGACCCTACGACAGGAGAGCAGTACATCGCAGTGGCTGATTACGAGGCAGGGGCTCGCAAAACAGGATCCACGAGCCACGATGTCAGTCTGACTGCTGGCGAAACTGTTGAAGTATTAGAGAAGAACGAAAAAGGTTAGCGAGATTCTGTGGAATTTGTCTCCATTTTTGCTCTTGTGGTAGGATGGTGGTTTGTGAGCTGTGAGGAGGGTCAGGGCTGGGTTCCGAGTTCTTTTTTAGAACGCACGGATGGCCAAGAAGAACAGCGAGCAGTCGATGTACTGGACGAAGGTTTTCCCGTTTATTAATTTTTTGATGTGAGCTGATTCTTCTTTTCCCGTAGGTTCAAACTTTGTCTGCGTTCACGACTATCACCCTCAATACCAAGATGAGTTGAAAGTAAATAAAGGAAGTTCAGTGAAAGTTTTGGAAAAGAATCTCGACGGTTGGTGGTTGGCTGAGTGAGTTGGAGTGCGTGCATATTTTAGATTTCGTGTAATGTTTATTTCACAAACAGGTTCAATGGGGAGAAAGGTCGCGTCCCTGCTTGCTATCTGTCTCACGCTGACACTCAACGCGCTCAGCATAAAATGCGCAAACCGGAGAGCCCTGAGGTTGCAGTGGAGATTATCCCCAACTTAGCGATGATCAGCGAGAAACACAAGAATTCAGGTCCACTCCCGCCTCATATGAAGTCCAACCTCCGCAAAGCAGCTGTACGTACCAACTCAGACTGCGAAAACAAGTCAAACAAATCGAAAGCTATTCTGAGTCTGCTTAGACATCCGTTCACACACAGCAAGACTGAGTTTTCAGATGATGAAGGTTATCCAGATGAGTCAACTCCTCATTCTGTGAGGAAAGGGGGCCCTCCCCCTCGCCCTGGAACCATAAGGCGTTCTGTTTGGGTAGGATGGGCAAAGAAGGATGCTAACTCTCTTAAGGCTGCAGCTAACAATCCTTTCAACTGCTGGTGCTTATCCTCTACCTACCATAACCAAGTGTAAACTTCCTTAACTCGGTCCTATCTTACTTTTAATTAATCTCTGTCTCTTTTCATGCTTAATTGTTTAGCAATTTATTATTTGAGAGTTGTCTTAATAAGAGTAACCAATTCTACCATTGTTCTGTTGTTTGAACTCTGAACTGTAATGCGTGAATCTAAATCTTTAGGATAACTGCAGTGGCAACTAATTCATCCCAAGGTTGCCTCGCAAATTCAGAAACCACATTTGTGCCAGTTTCTCTCTCGATGCTATTACCTATTTCATAATTCTCTTCAAATTGTTGTGGAATCTCAATTGTTACCTTTTAACCTTTGACCTTTTTTCAGTTAGTTGATGGCCGTGTACAAGGAGCTGTAAGTCAGGAGGAGAGCATCTACCAGGCCGTGTCCTCCTTCGACGGCAGCAATATATCAGGAGGAACCAGTGTCACAGATGAGGACGTCATTCAGGTACGCCTTCCGTTCTTCCGTTCATGCCTTAATTTCTGCTCACAGGTTTTAGAGAAGAGTGAATCTGGCTGGTGGTATGTGCGGACACCCGCTCATAAAGAGGGGTGGATTCCATCCAGCATCATCAACAAGAAGCTCAAGTCTATGGTCAGCTCACCTAAACCCAAGCCACGGGTGAGCATCGCTCATTATTGTCGGACTTTATTATAAAACAAGATGTCCTTTTTAGAAAATTCCACCTCCTCGTCCCCAAGCTCCTCCTACGAAAGTGTCAGCAAATGAAACTTCAAAAACTGAAGGGATTGGAATTATGGATATGAAAGCAGAGTTGGCAAGCAAGTTTAACAAGTTTGTGAGCAAAATGAGTCCTACACCCTCCCCTCGCAGTTCACGCAAATTGCTTGCTGGAGGCATGAGTGGGTCGCCACAAGTTGCGAGGAAGCCGCTCTCTTGGCAGAAATCTCAGGAGAGCATAGATGACTCTGATGATGAATCATACTTCACGATGGATGATGGAAATAACCCAGAAGAAGGGAACATCTACGAGAACTATGAATGCAAAGACAAGCAGCCTCCACAACCCCCATCGGCTGCTGTTAAGCCAATTGCTGAGCCACCAAAGCCTCCGTTAGCCGCTCTTAAGCCAACAAATCGGGGAAACAAGTCATCAGCTGGGTTCAAGCCTAATGGTGAGCCACCTAAGCCACCATCTGCTGTACTCAAGCCAAGTGGTGACCCTCCTAAGCCACCACCAGCTGGTCTCAAGCCAAGCTGTGAGCCGCCAAAGCCACCATCAGCTGCACTAAAGCCCAACTGTGAGCCACCTAAGCCACCATCTGCTGTACTCAAGCCAAGTGGTGACCCTCCTAATCCACCACCAGCTGGTCTCAAGCCCAACTGTGAGCCACCTAAGCCACCGTCAGCCGCACTTAAGCCAAGTGGTGACCCTCCTAATCCACCACCAGCTGGTCTCAAGCCCAATTGTGAGCCACCTAAGCCACCGTCAGCCGCACTAAAGCCCAATTGTGAGCCACCTAAGCCACCGTCAGCCGCACTTAAGCCAGCAAGCGAGCCACCAAAGCCGCCTATAGCCTCATTCAAACCTTTTGACCACCCCCCTAAGCCACCTTGCGCTGCTGCTAAGCCCTCATCCCAACCTAAAGCGGCCATTAAGCCCACGCCACCGTTCGCTAAGCCGGCTTCCCCACTGATGAAGTCCAAGTTTAGTCATAAGCCCACAGCGTGCGTGAAGCCAGAGCCTCCTCCTCCCTCCGCCAGAGATCTCTACACCGCGCCCTTCAAACTGAAGCCTCCAAACAAGAGTTCTCCTCAACTGCCACGGAAACCGGGCAAGGATGACAATTGGACACAAAAGGCCAACGACTCCAACGCCAACCCCCTCAACGTTAAGAACCTCCGCAGCAGATTTGAGAAAGTTCAGTGATTTCCATTTGGAATTCTTGTTGATTCCTTGTTTATTAGATTATTGTATTGGATGATTATCATTCCTGTATTCATGTACATTCCCAGATACTTATTCAATACCATTTTTTTCAGCAGTATTCTTTTTGCGGTGCTTGATTTTTTTTTCTCACTATTTAATTATGATGGTTCTTCTCTGTTATTTGATTGTTGGAAAAAATAACGCTATGCATAATTAAACAAAGAAATTCATGATGTGTTCATTGTTGATAATCAGGATCTTTTTTCTTCTTCCTTTTTTTCACATTCAACAAAGAGATTATCTGTGAGAGAGGATAGCAATGTTGAAATTCCCAATTGACTCCTCTCTTGATTGCACTGCCTTTCTGCTTGTTCCTGTTGCTTGCCTGTTGTTGTTACTCATCTAATGTAGAATGTTCAATACTACTCCTTTACTCAGTGTTACTCTTTACCTGGTCACTCAACTCTTCGTTTAGCGATTCTTGATCTTTGCCTGCATTTTATCTGAAGATCTTATTTATTATTTTTTTTTTTTTTCTTTCTTCACTTCTCAGTTTGTGCCAAACCTCTCTTTTTACGATGCTTAATCCTGAGTCACTTTACTTTTTCATATTGCAATGTTATTAATCCTAATCTGTTATAATTGTATCTTATTTGTATTCTGATGTTCTGAATATAAATATTTCAGTGTACATTCTTCATTTGTCTTCATTCATGAAATCACAGAACTTGATGTCATGTAATCGACCTCATTCTCTGGGGAGATTGTCCCCTTTGGAAACACTAGCCTAGGGGAAGAGATTGACCTACAAGAACGTATGAGGAGTGACCTCACGTGGAACAGTCACTTGCAACATGCTTTAATTCGGATCACCAGTCACTTTAAATATACATGTATACTGTAAATTATGTCATCACACATTTCTTTCATTTGCGGGCTCCACAATTTTGATTTAGGACTACGCTAATTATTACATGTTATTTATTTTACTTACGTTAATTTTTAGATTAATATAATTAATTAATATAATGTACTTGGCATTAACAACAGATAAATAAACCTCTTGAAGCGGTAGTTTCTCGAGTACAGTCGTAATTTTCTTATGGGATATAAGCTTGATTACTCCTCAAAGTTGAGGTACTGTACTTGGTAGAATTAGTGAATTACCGGTAGGTACTAAAGAATTATTCCTTTGCTTCATGCTTGGCCCTTCGATTTTGAAGACAGTCCTCTCGTCATAGTACAATGCACGTATTATGTTAGATACATTTGCGTGGGATCACGTGTATAAACACAAAATGCGCTCAATGATTTACATTGAATTACACGGAATTGTTCTATTTGAGTCCTCTTTGATGAATATGTTAAACTTCAAACAGATCTGCGGCTCAAGTGAAGGGTCCTTCAGTGCGCAAAGTGGCTGAGAATGGATGTGCGAAGAGTTTAATGATAAGTTCATTGGTTCAATTGGATCAATGGTGCCTTGTACTACGAATATTACCCTTAATCCTAAATAGGGTAGTGACTAGTTTACAGAATGGACCCTGGATGAGGCAACAATCTCATCAATGCACAAACGGACAAGTTGGGATATATAATGTGACTGCTGTTTATATAGCTAGCCCATCGCCCAACGTACGTCATCTCTCTGGTTTGCAGCGCGATGTTTGATTGCATCAATCCGGGTTTACCCATAAACATAAACATAAAGTAAAATAACCCATAAAGTAGAAATAACTATTCAAGATGGCGCACTCGAAATCATTTCGATCGTCGTCTTGATTAATTAAGTCATTATTTTTCGTGGCATAATCACTCGGAAATCGATGTTTACGCTCATGTAAATTGTTCTCGTGATTCTGAAGTCAGATAGCCGAACTCGACTTCGTCTCGATTGGTCATTTGGCTTCAGAATCTATTGAATAATCTATAATATGAGCGTAAACATCTCCTTCCCGCGACGTATCCCTTACATTATGCATGGTTCACATAAGAATCTTCAAATTTTTATTCATTATAAAATATTGTTGCTATGGTAACCAACGGAGCTTTCTTTTCAGGCTTTCACTTTTCTGTAATCGTTATTTTGATTTATGTTCCTTCTGAACTATGAATCATAACGCTGAGTCTTTTAGATTCGGAGCACTGGCCACTTCTATATTTCGCCTAGGGAGTCAATGAGACGGTTATGTAACCGAGGATTCAGGATGATCGTCGGCTACGTCTTGTGGAACTAGTATAATTATAAATATATAAACTCTAAATATTGACATCTTTAAAAAAATGCTGTCTAATTTTGTTAATGATGCGAATTGATTACAAGTCATTGAGCGCCATTCATTACAATCGAAGTGTCTTTATCGGAGCCATGAGAGGAGCAAATGAAGAATTGATTCGAGTCCTTCAGCGGTTTCAAGTGCTGCTGCCTCTCAGCGATCGGTTGCCCCCTCTCGTTCTGTTTGTCATGAGGTGTCGATTTCTCTGCCGCGCGTTCCCCATAAACCGCGGTTTTTCATCCTCAGCTCCAAATTTCCTGGTCAACAACTCAAAGCGATTGCTCTTTGCATTCATCTCTGGGATTAGACGGCGTTTACATGGCATTTGATGTCAATTTCAATATAATTGCGATATCGGTATTGGGAAACATGAACACTGAATGCTAGTGTCAGCATTTGTTCGATTTCAGACCGACCAGATAAATTGAAGTATTAAACGCGATTACTTGCACCATCTTTCCCCCCTGCAGATGACGGATGGGTTTTTTAATTTTAATGCAATGCTTTGACAATGACGTTTAATTTACTCTATAGAATTGATCAATCGTCATTGATGTAATGTTGGGAACCAACAACTGGAAAGTTCGCTGATTCTTAAAATATATAATGTTGTTATATAAAATATATAATGTTGTTATATAAAATATATAATGTTCGTTGATCGTATTCGATCGTATTTGCTGGTATATATACAATGTTCGTTGATTCTTAAAATATATAATGTTGTTATATAAAATATATAATGTTGTTATATAAAACATATAATGTTCGCTATATAAAATATATAATGTTGTTATATAAAGTATATAATGTTCGCTATATTCGCTAATTCTTAAAATATATAATGTTGTTATATAAAATATATAATGTTGTTATATAAAATATATAATGTTGTTATATAAAATATAAAATGTTCGTTGATCGTATTCGATCGTATTTGCTCGTATATATACAATGTTCGTTGATTCTTAAAATATATAATGTTGTTATATAAAATATATAATGTTGTTATATAAAACATATAATGTTCGCTATATAAAATATATAATGTTATTATATAAAGTATATAATGTTCGCTATATTCGCTGATTCTTAAAATATATAATGTTGTTATATAAAATATATAATGTTGTTATATAAAATATATAATGTTCGCTATATAAAATATATAATGTTGTTATATAAAATATATAATGTTGTTATATAAAATATATAATGTTCGCTATATAAAATATATAATGTTGTTATATAAAATATATAATGTTCGCTATATTCGCTAATTCTTAAAATATATAATGTTGTTATATAAAATATGTAATGTTGTTATATAAAACATATAATGTTGTTATATAAAATATATAGTGTTGTTATATTAAATATGTAATGTTGTTATATAAAATATGTAATGTTGTTATATAAAATATGTAATGTTGTTATATAAAATACATAATGTTGTTATATAAAATATATAATAATGCAGTTCGCCAAATAAGTATTTTTCTTCACTTTTGAGGGTGTTTGGGTTTCAGTATACAGCTTTGCCTGCCCCTCACTGATACTCAGCACCAGGTAATGTCAGTCATATGTTGCGCAACATGGATCCAGAATGGTGCAAAAGCAGAGAACTGTTGTGATGTTTCTACTTTTATTTCTTTATCTGCGCTGAGATCGACTTCCATGTGACGTCGAAGAGGCATTCGCTTAATGGGGTAATTATAATTATAAGCAATATTAAAATCGTTGCAGCCAACTAATCTCTGCAACACTATATCTATGCATCAGTCACCGTGCTACACGAAGACTGCACCGATCGTTTCTATAATTGATGAAACTGTTATGCGTTAATTAGCTATTTAATTAGCTCAAAGTTATTTTATTTTTGTTAAGATGTGTGGATGACCTGAGCAGCGTACTTTTTTTTGCTCAGAACCACGTTCAATTTCGTATTCTAAATGTAAATGACCCACGACGACATGGCGAAGCGTGACTCTCGGGCATTTCAATTTCGCCGAGTTAATTACGTAAATAAAGAGACGAGCTTCCAATTATATAACGGATGAGACATCGGCCTATTTCTCCATTATGAAAAATGGTCATAACGCATTCATCCGCAGTTTTGTTCGAGAATATAATAATTATGCGTCTATCAAAAAATTCAGACTATATAGTGTGTATTAAATAAATAAATAAATAAATAAATAAATAAATAAATAAATAAATAAATAAATAAATAAATAAATAAATAAATAAATAAATAAATAAATAAATAAATAAATAAATAAATAAAATACTAAGATGATAGAACCCGGTCACTTTTGTTATAAGATTATTAATTTGTTCATAATTTAAACGTTTTAGGTGCGCCGAAACCCAAATCCGCGATCACCGAATTGACAAATGGATAAAATCACAGACAGCGGTTGGCGCGTAAGGGTCAATATTATTTATTTAATTTCAATGCTTATTCTAATAAAATAATACAATATTTCTAAGAATTTTGAAGCGATCTGTTTCTATATTTTCTTAAATGACAACTGCGAAGTTGACCAAGATGATCACTTTTCATGAGCTATGTCTTATCTGATATACTAATAGGAAACTCTGAATATTGTTTCCATATCTATGGCTAGTTCAACCTGGAAAACCTACAAATCGACGGAAGATATTCTTCCTTATACCGAAGTGCTCCTCACAAGGCATTCCTCTGCAGCCCATCCAGCAATTGCTCTGATCACTCGTTGTGGGGTCTTGGGAAATGCTCCTTGGATATTACCAACATCTTGTAGGACGCATTTGCGTATAGACCAACAACGTCATCATAACGAAGTCTCTAGGAGCCAACTCCATGCAAATTCACGTGGTCGTCTCACGGTGATAGCTACAATGGTTAAAATAGACCCCTGAGTCACTCTGTAAAGCATTTCCAACTGACTACAGCAAACTTCAACTCAATTTTACAACTAGCTGAAAAGGAGTACAAACTTGCAAAGTTTACCAAATCAATTTCTTTATTATCAAACACTCAACAAAAAATGAACTGGAATAAACTTAAAATAACTTAAAAAATAAAAAAATGACCAGAAATGGAGAAAATAACTCACATCAATAAACTTGACTAGGCATAGAAAAAAGGTAGATGCACCAAAGAGATCATCTTACATGCAAAACTTGAGGCAGGATGAGAACAGGAAAAATGGTAAGTGTACCCCAAAAAAAAAAAAAAAAAAAAAAAAAAAAGAGTTCATCTTACATGCAAAAGTTAGAACAGGAAAAATAGAAAAATGTAGCAAAAAAAAGAATTCATCTTACATACAAGTATAAGAAAGGCTAAGAACAGGGATAATGGTACATGTAACTGTATAAAAAAATCACCTTACACGCAAACGACAGGATGAGAAGTGTGCCAAAAAAAGAATTCATCTTACATGTACTAAGAACAGGCTATGAACAGGGAAAAATAAATGGTGTAAAAAGAGCTCATCTTACATGAAAAAGACTGGATAGTTGTCATGAATGAATGAAAGATAGTTTAGCTTCCATGGAATCATATAATAATCCAATTATACCTCCATCAATACCCATCATGCCTCATATTAAACAAATCTTCACTCTTCAAGTACTTAGACAAACCATACTCAAAAAATTGCCGGCGTTGCCGCACAAAGATGCAAAGGGCTTGTAATGTGATTATCTGATTACAGTTGCGGAAGATATCATTCAAGTTCAGTCACTACAGTGTCATCCAATTCAAGTTTAACATTGAGTGTGCTTAGATTTAGGATCGTATTATATCAACCTTTTCGGTCGGCGAAGTCGGCAAATTCGACTGACTCAGGGGTCCAGCTTAAAATCATTTCGCCATCTTTATCTAGTCGAAAATTCGAAAGAAAACTACGACCCAATCAAATCGAAATCAACCAAACACACATCGCATTTTCATTTGCGGTCACATGGGTCACATGACTTACCATTTCCTGCCATATGAGATTACGAAAGGTAAAGTCATTCCCCCATCAGCGCAGAACAATGAAATGTTCAAACGAGAATTTGACCAATATAGCGTTCACTCATTATTTTCTTACCTCATTTGCTTCTCATTAGTGACATTTACGAATCAAAAAAGAAGAAGACACATTTGTTGTCCACGAAACTTCATTTAAAACTTTTTAGATGCGATAAAATATCTTAAAATCATCTTGAATAATACGATTACAGATGGCCAGTGCAAATTCACTATTTAAATGAATTCCCTAATTATCTGAGCGATTGGTTATTCGTAGATCCGGTAAGTGATCTTCTTATAGCACAAGCCACGCAATGAAGTGCCCGATTGCAACAAACATGTCCTGCCCTGGAGTCTCAGGCAGCAATCTTTCTATAAAATAAGGTGACGTAAATATACTAATTAGCTCACACCTGCGATAAGTAATGAGGTTGAGAGAGATAAGGGAGACAACAAATGGAGAAAGAGAGAGGGGTGTCTCGGTGCACTGGCCTCAAACGCCCACGAAGCGTTTATTGAGTACAAATCCATCATGAGATGTCATCTGTCAATCACTCCATGTTGGTTTAATGATTTCACTAATAAGCTATACTCTGGCTTAGAAGATAACAAGCAGAGGTCTCTATCTGCTATGAAATGGTGCTCGAAGGTTCTTTATCTGCAGTCAGCGTATCAGTCGCCCTGGTCAGTGTGGTCAGTGCTTATAACTACGCCCATATGAGATTATTTTTCGTTTCAAAACTGTCGTGTTGATATGTCGGCAAATCTAACCGAAAAAAAGAAGAAGAAGGGAAATCTCTATAAGTTTGTCTGAATTGTACATTGTTCCGAAATGAAGGAAAGGGCGGAGCCAACTACGCACGAATACAAAGGATGATGACGTCAGAATGAAAGCCACGCCCACTCCGGGTGAAGAGATTAACACACAAAATGTTTACCAAGTGATGGCTGTCACATCAGCTGGGCACTTTGTCTTTTCGGTACGGACACCGAATCAGAGGCAGCGGCAGATATAAAGGAGGGATGTAAAGCCCAAGTCAGAATTAAGAGGATTCCGCGGATGGTTCACGCAGAATGTCGGCTGAGTCCAAGAAAAGCAGAACTTCCGGTGACGATGATTTGAAAGCGACTGTCGACCCACGGTCGATGTGAGTATTTGGGTTTGTAGAATGATATCGACATTTGACATTACATGATTACACGCGTTTGAATTACATGTGCTTTGGATTACAACTTCGCTGTTCCGATTGCGATCGCTAAATTTATAATTTAATAACGGAATCCTATTGGAAAAGGTGCAGCTTATACACTCTTCACGAATATATTAATTTCGTTAAATTCGAGTCTGGAATTTGAGTACTCTCGGTTTACATTGTAGACTAAATTTAATTAATTAAGAATGGTCAAGAGATGATAAGTTTATACTTCATTCTGTTTTATTCAAAAGTACAGGGTGGAATCAAAGATGAAATATTAATACAAATTTGAATGGAAACAACTTCAATCAACTCTTCAATCGGGTATAGTAAGAAAACAAAGGAATTTTGGACACCAAAATAAAACTTGGAATAGAATTAACGAATTGTTTCACATATTTATAAAACGAACTTCTTAAACACAGAAGTCTCTCTCCTGGAGTCCGGCACATACAGGCCTGCTACAGAGCCTCACGGAGCTTGGCGTCTGGATTTCAGCTCTCTCCAAAACTAATCTTTAATTGTCCCGTACTTTAAAAGAGTTTACGACACGAACCGAATTATAGGCTGATGGTGTATCGTGCATCCGTAGTCAACTACTCGCACCACCCACACGCCGAACGGTATGTCGAGGGGGCATCTGCACTTTAACTTCTGCATGCATGTGTATGAATAACACTCTGTGGGTAAAACTTAAGCGTCATGCATGTTCTTCTCGAATCTGCCATAGTGGGTGAGGATGGGGTGTGTGATATTCTCGATGTGGCAGGAAGTGTTACACAAATGGCTCTTTCTTTTACGACGCTGCTTATTTGTAATTTAATGAGCAATCATTTCCAGTTCATTCGAAATCGCGCTTACTCAATTTTCTTGATTAACTTTGCCAAATTTGCACGACAAACTACACAATAAAACCAAAACAAAAGGTTTGGTTAAATGTTGGGTGATCTTGATGGAGAAATATAAAGTGCAAAGATCGAGTAATTGCACTGAATGTGTTTTACAAAACTGGTACTCGATTAGCCCGAAGGGGTATGCCATTATCTGAACGAATGGAATAATGCAAACTGTTTGAATGACTTTATGACAAGGAAGTGTGAACAGTATGACTGTTCTAGACTGGACTGGACAAGTGAATTTGTCCAGTCTAGTTTAAGCATCCAAAATGGGCAACATTATAGACGCAAAAGCCCACAATGGGGTGGCAATACTTTTTCTACCCCTGAACTTTTATGAATTCTTAATTCTCCATCTTCGAACCTCATGACAGTTAATTACTTGTCATCTTTTCCCGAAAATAATATCGGAATATTTTGGTAGATGATAAATATCTAAAAATCTAGATTCAATTATAAGTGCGGAGTTCCATGAATTCTGACGAAATATCGATTTACATCATAAACATTGATATAAAAAAGGCAGAGAGACTATAAAAGAGTAGATTCAATATTTTTTATATCATGTTTTTTATAATAGGAATATTTTTAATTGAGTCACATCTATAGACTCATCTAGGCTCGCCATCGTAAAAACCCCGAATGTGATAAACATAAAATTATATTTATTAGCAGTAATAAAAGTTCATGTTATTTTCCACTCTTTTTGAACAGATTCAAGTCGAAGCGATATCGGGACAAATTGCGCACAGAAATCAAAGCCTTGGAGCGTCTGCTGCCCGTCGACAAGACGGCCGTGCACCGGAAGTTGGACAGCCAAACTGTCTTCCGTCTCAGCATCGCTTTCTTTAGAACAAAACTGTTCATTGAAGGTACATCATTTTCAATGCATATAATTGTATGCGTGAACGGGACTCATTTTTATGTTGATTTCTCTCATTAGAAGAGATCACACGCAATAGTCATCAATAGGAAAACGAGAAATCACCAAATGCGTTAATTTTATATCCAAATATTGTCCAGAATATTCTGCTTGTGCTTATTCACAAAATGCAAAGAAAAATAACGTTGTGTCCGAAGTGGTTTCGGTCGGGTAGTAGAGAACGTCATTCTGTAAATGTCAACTGTGTATGCATGGAGAAATACGCATATATCATGTCAAAGATATTTAACATGGATTTGAATTATTTTATCATGTTACATTGATCAGTTCTCTGCAGTGCATCTCTGTCCTCTAAATACACACGCCAGAAATGTCCACGGGTTGGATGCGCAAACAATATTTGTGCATTGTAATTTGTAATGAATATATAATATACATACATCCGCAGCTATATAGTTCATATACAGTTTACAAAGTAAGCCACGGTGTTGGCATTAGAGTGAACGGTCCTTCATCGATGTGTGCATTGGTGTTCAAACCGTCTTTAATCTCTTCAACGATTGTCACACTTTACACTTGAGACTTGAAACCCCAATAAGAGTTCCCTGTGATCAACCAAATGTCATGTTTACACTGAAGCAGGTCACGGTGCAGGTGGTACCCGCTGATCACCTCCTCCAGATCTAACGCTCTCAGCCAATCAGCCTCTCGCAGCCCCTCCCCGCCCTCTACACCAAGTGCTTCTTAATCAACCAATTGTTGCAGCCATCCATTAATTCGATGTCATCGGATGATTGTCGTCAAACACCGCTCCGTTTTATGAAGTCCCATTCCTGCCTTTTTGACCGCACGCTCCGGCGGAAGGCAGTCTCCTTGTGCAACCAATAATTTCCCTATCCGCAGCCTCTTGCTTCTAATATCACTCAACGCGAGACGTCGAGATCGTGCGAGTCCTATTTGTTGATATCCAACACTCGTGGTAGAACCGGAAGTGGATTTCCGCCAATTCTTTTTGAGGCTCTAGCTTTGTTTTAAATGACGACGGATCACATGAGTGTCAATTTCCTTTGTAATATTTCTATTGCGTTTGGCCTGAATGTAATCCTTTGAAAATGAAACCGCAGTATTTACAAGCCTCAATCAACTACCTTATGTCACGAAGCACAAAAGTCTGAAATTATTGCTTGGGGCGAGGCACTAATATAATACCTTTTGTATCAGAGTGCCGTAAAACTCTACCCATACATACATATGTTGTTTGGGGCAACTTTTCTTTCCTTGGAAGATAGAAAGAATTAGAGAATAGAAAGTTCTGAATTGTGCTTGCACGCACACTGATGTTTTACCCGCTGTTGAAAGGGGTTGAATCGAGTGGTTATCAGCTAGATATGATAACTATATTGGTAGTTATAATTATTACTAGTATCTTGTGAACGCCTAATTTAACTTCCATCTCAAACTCTTCTTCGTTTGCACAGCGGCCGGCTTGACTCCTCCAGAAGATCACCCGAACAATTGTAACTGTCCTGACTTAGTAACTGGAGAATCTCTTCTGAAAGTATGTTCCAAGCGATAACACCTCTTGTGACCTCAATTTGTCTTCTCTTCAGGCATTGGACGGAGTAATGCTGGTTGTCACCTCAGATGGTACAGTGCTGTATGTATCACAAAACATCTTGCAACACCTTGGATTTAATCAGGTAAAATTAAGTGGAATAGTCAGCATACATATAACCCTGCTTTCACCAGGTTGATCTGAAGTTACGGTGCATCTATGGAATAGTACATCCAGATGACCACCAAGAACTTAAAATGGTCCTGGAGCACTCTCTTAACGGAAATCTACCCATGACCACAGCTCAGGTATATCGCTGGTTCCTCTTGGAATTTTAAATTTTGCTTCACATGTCTATGTAAAATCGTTTCTGTTAACAGCAGAGAAAGTGTTGCTTGGAAGAACGAACGGAGTACACGTCTGCTTCATGTCGCTCCGTGTCGTTCCTGTGTCGGATGAAGTGCTTCAATGGAACCACGACTGGGTATCTGGTGAGATCTTCATATTTTGAGATCAACAGTAAAGTAATGAATTTTATCCATGCAGAAGATGCATTGCATGGGGCACATGCGGTCCTTTCCAAGCGTGACGAAATCGCAGCGCACTTCCAACCAAGTTTTATTTGCCTTCTGTCGCCCTTTTCTCTCTCACTCTCCGGAGCTTCTGGCATCGCCGTCGATTTTGACCGAGGGCAAAAGCTCCTCAGTCAGTGGTTTATGGACTAAACATGAACTTGATCTGCAATTTAAGCAAATGGATCCAAAGTGAGTGATCAATGAATAATTATATATGTGTCAATGTCATCGTCCGATTCCCTAGAGTAGAAGAGACCTTAGGCTACACGACAGACAGCTTGGAAGGCACTTCGTTCTATAAAATCATCCACCCAGAGGATCTGTTTGTTGTGCAGTCTTGTCACAGAGCTCGTAAGAAGGATCGTTTGGTATTGACCATTTCATCCTTGTTGTATTCCTACAGTGATCTTCACAGAGGAGATTCAGACAATGTACTTCAGAGTGCAACATAGCAAAGGGCTTTGGGTGTGGCTTCACACGCGGGGCAAGGTCGCCTTCAAGAACTCCAAGAAATACTCCATTGTATTCACCCATTGCCCTGTCAGGTATGAACTTTGATGCATGAGAGGTTGAGAATGGCATCAAATGCTGTTTTCAGGGAAGAAGACAGCACGTACATCCAACAGGAGGCAGTTCTCAGATCCAGATACGCCCTAAAAGAGATGATGTGGGGTAGCACCAAAGAAGTATCCAACGGCTGTCACTTCCAGATGATGTATCAAGAGCGCTCATCACCCAGGATGCTCTACGGAGGGCTCAAGGACGACCACGGGTCAGCAACCCTGCATGACCACCACGGACAGTGCCCTTCTTCCTGGCACACATCGTCTGACCGCCACTCGCCCGTCTTCCCCAACATGATGCCCCTCAAGGAGTCTCCTCCGAAAGTGACGCCATACTTCGAGAGACCGAACGGAGAAGACATTGGCTACCACGACAGACCTTCTTGTCAGTATGAGCAGACAGCATCGCAGGAGTGGACCAACAACTGGTCGTACACTGATCCAGGTCAACTGAGCTCATGTGTTTATTCAAACCAAGACGTGAATTATCAACAACAGTTCCAAGGGGGATACACATACCCAGAGCTGGCTTCGTGCTGCGGGGTGGGGGAGGGGATATGTCAGTATGAGAACCAGTATCACGAGTGTTGTGTGAAGCCGAACGAATGGACACCTGCTGTGCCAATGGACACTTCCTGGGGTCAATACTCCTGAGTCTTTTTGGCTTGTGATCAATGACTGACCATGCAAACTTCTACTCTAATTGCGATCTCATTTTTGGTATATTTATGGATGCTCTTATGGATATATATACTGGGTTTTATATCGATCACCAATTTATAATACATGTAATTATAATTTATAAAGTATTTTCTGTGTATAACCGTGTCAATTTCATCACGTTCCGTTCAGATGCATGCCTTGCTTGCGCGCAAGGTAGAAAGCGTATCTGCAATGTTGAAGAAGACTTTTGATTGTTCTGAAATGACGGATGAGTGGAGATGCCTCACATCAAAATAAAAATTACCTTTTTAGTTTTGACCGACATATTTTATGACATTACATCTGCTGCGAGCTAAGTATTTACATCGTGTATCTAGTGTTTAATTCTATGCGGTGTATGTTGATATCCTGAAATCAAAGATTTCTCACACTGCTCGTTTCATGATATTCTGCCTGAGTAGGAAAACCGTACTCATCTTATGTTCTTGAATGGTTTTCATGGGCTGACAGAAAAACAAAAAACTACGCAAAGAAGTTAAATAGTTATATCCATCTTGACAGCTGTGGGAATTTGAAATATATGTGATGAAAACATAAAACAAAACAAAAAAATTATAAGAATGATTATACTCAATACTTTTAACAACGCCCGGAGATTCATCCAAATGACACACATGTCGTTGCCATAGCAACTGAGCATTCAAAGCGAATTCGTACATTTTATTTATGATTGGATGGAATAAAGTTATCGAGATCGGCCATATTCAACCACGGTTGAGGGATAACTGAGTAGGCTTTTATTATGCCCAACATTTTCCGGAGAGGGTCGAGGAGAGATTCAACGAATTCGAACAACGAAAATGGCACCGGTCATATAGCCCCTGACGCTGACAAAGAGAAAAAAGTGGACGAGAGAAAACCCGAGAAAAGTAAGAAAGACGACGGACAATCCGACCAGAAAGATAATATTAGTTCGATACGTGATGATCCAGCAACTGAATCTGAGTTAAAAACAGTCATAGATGAAGATTATGATAAGGATGGCGACGGACAAGAAAATTCAGCAACGAGTGAGACATCAGCAACGGGTGGAATTGCTGACACTGTGGGCGCAGAGAGTGAAGCAACAGAAACACGAAAAGAAAACTACCCGAAGCAAGAATACCACCGTGAACTTGACTCTCTAGAGCAGGCAGCGATACGAGAGGCAGCAGCTGCTAAGGAAATAGCCCCAAGGAGGAAGAGGTCCGGACCCAAGGGAGGCCCTGAGGGAGCCACCGCCAGAGCAGCAGCAAAATGGAGAACGAAAACATTAACAGCAAGAGCAAAGAAAAAGGCAACAGCAATATCGACAGTGGGACCACCCGGAAAAGGGGAGACAGGTCAACAGGAAACCTTAGAAACAAAAGAAGGAATTGATGTCCAAACTCACGGAAATGAAACTGAAGGGAATCAACCCAAAAAGGATTTAGCAGAGGAAGAAAACTACCCAGAACAAGAATATCGTCGGGAGTTTGCCTCTCTTAGGCAAACATCGATAAGAGAAGCAGCAGCAGCTAAGGCAATAGCCTTGTGGAGGAAGAAGTCAGGGCCGAAAGGTGGGGCTGAGGGTGCCACCGCCAGAGCAGCAGCGAAATGGAGAGTAAGAACTTTGACAACGAAGGCAAAGAGAGAAGTGTCAGCAATATGTACGATGGAATCTCAGTATTCTCCACAAGAGGAATACCGTCGCGAAACTATTGCCCTAAAACAGGATTCAGAGACAAGTACCATGGAAGCCACGGAGGACGGTACATTTCCGAAAAACGATCTCACAAAAAATGACTGCGACTCGGGGTTGGAATCATTCTCTGGTTATGATAGTAGCAGCTTGGAAGTAATAGATTGCTCGTCGCGTGTTGGAGATGCAACCAATTTTGTCGCAGGTCCTACAATTTCAGCTCTCCAACAATATGTGAGACCACTTTCTCCTTGTTTGACTTCTGAAGATGTGCCAGCCAATTTAGCCGCAGCTCTGCAATCAAATGCGGGTAGTCAGAATTATCTGACTTCAGTGCAACATAAATCTGATGTCATAGCAAATACCTCCTCGGAAGAAAAAGACGCTCATCAAGACACCCAGCCGATTGATGTTCCTCTGACGAAGGAGAATTATCAGACTGTTGTCATATTGGATGGCAAAGATGAGCACTTTTGTAAAGCAGCATTTGCGGAACCCACAACCTCAGCTCGAGGACAAAATGCGACCAGGCAGCATTCTACATGTGAATTTCCGACCTTTGGAGGAGCAACCAATTTTATCACAGCTTCTACAGCTGGAACACTCGATCAGATTTTGATCAGGGAAGATTTTCCGACTGAAATGCAGACATTGGGCGAGTTTGATGCCACAGTAAATTCTTTTTTGGAAATAGGAAAAGTTAACCAAGACAACAAAAAGATTGAGGCCTCTATGATGATAGAAAAATCCCAAACTATTGTCATACTGGGTGGCAATGATGAACACATGTGCAAAGCAGCAGTTGCAAATCCCAAAACTCAAGTTCTCCAGCAAAAATTGAGCCACAGTTATTCATATGAAATTCCGACTTCTGGTGAAGCCAACGATTTAGTTGCAGAACCTACAATTACAGCTCTCCGACAAAATGCCAACAGACAGCGTTCTTCACTTAAATCTCCGACAGCTGAAGACAACAGTTTATTTGCAGGTCCAGCAAATACATCCCAGCCTGGAATACAAAATTTCGGACCTACAACTAGAGTTCCCCAACAAATTGTTAGCCAAGAATCTTCATGCAAAATTCAGACTTTTGGAGAGGCAAACAATTCTGATGCAGCTTCTACAACTGAATCTCCTCAAAATAATATGATCAGACAGCATTCCCCGACTCAAGTGCAGACATTGGGTGAATCTCATGCCACAAAAAATTCATGTTTGGAAGGATACATAAATCACCAAGCCGGCAAGCCGATGGAGGCTTCTAAATCCCAGACTATTGTCATATTGGGTGGAAAAAATGAACCGCTATGCAAAGAAACAGATGCAAACCTTAAAACTGAAGTTCTTCAATACAATGCGAGCCTATGTTATACGTGTAAAATGCAGACGTCTGAAGAACTTCAAGAAGCAAACAATATAGTCGCAAAACGTTCAACTTCCACTCTTCCACGCGATGTGATCAGGCAGCGGGCTCAGTGTGAAATTTCGACTCCTAGAGAGGCAAACAATTTAGTCACAGGACCTACAACTTCCACTCTCGGACACGATGTGATCAAGCAGCGGGCTCAGTGTAAAATTCCAACTTCAGGAAAGGCAAACAATTTAGTAACAGGACCTACAACTTCCACTCTCCGACACGATGTGATCAAGCAGCGGGATCAATGTGAAATTCCGACTCCTGGAAAGGCAAACAATTTAGTCACAGGACCTACAACTTCCACTCTCCGACATGATGTGATCAAGCAGCGGGCTCAGTGTGAAATTCCGACACCAGGAAAGGCAAACAATTTAGTCACAGGACCTACAACTTCCACTCTCCGACATGATGTGATCAAGCAGCGGGCTCAGTGTGAAATTCCGACTCCTGGAGAGACAAACAATTTAGTCAAACCTTCTAAACATAGAACTCTTCAACACAATGTGATTAAGCAGCGTTTCCAGACTGATTTGCAGACATTGGGTTACTCTGATGTCACAGCAAATTCTTCTTTAGGGCGTGCGAAAATTACTCAAGACACCAGACAGATTGAAGTTGATCCTACAACAAAAGAGAAGTCTCAAACAATTGTCATATTGAATGGCAAAGAAGAGAATGTGTGCAAAGGAGCCAGAAAATTATATCCTTATTGAACAAGACTAACATGAACAAATAATTTATGGAGGGTTTATTATCACAGGAATGACGTGTAGCTTCAACAAAATTAGTTCCACTTATCAAATATAGGATTGTCAACATATTTTATTGCAGATCATTCCATCCTAACTCAAACTTAAGTAATAAATGACAGGTGTATTCTCCTACATAGCATCGCTCATTATTCATTACTTTGTTACTGCTTAAGGCAGAGATATGATAAGATATAGATAAAGCATTCTATTATAATTTTGGCCTCGCGGATGGATTAAGTCATCCGGATGCGTCAGATTTTTGAGTTATTTGCAACAGGAAGTTTCACATGTTATCCAGCTGCATGGATTAGATTGTTGAGTCAAGGAAATAATTACGAAACATATCGCGATAAAGATATCGCGAAATATCACGAGTTATTCACCCAACTCTCACACTCATGTCTCATGAAATTAAAGAGCTATTCATATATCTAGCAACTATGCATTTAAATACTTTTTATTAATCTGGGTCATTTATGGAAATGTTGTTTTCAGGCAGTTTCTAAGGACTTATTGAGCAGTTCATGCGTTACAAATCGTTTCAATAGGCTTCATTTTTATATTCAAGCGATCATGAGAGTTCATGGCAACTTTAAAGTTGTTGAATGTAATCTTTGAATACCGTTGCCGATTTCTTGTCCTTTTAATCATTTGTTCCACACTGATTAGCCATCTTGTTACGTAAATTTTTGCCGAAACGTAAAATATATCATAAAAGGATTGCGGGAAACATGATTACGGGGCCGTTAGGCCTACGTTTGGGTGCATTAATTGATTTCAATAAAACTTGGCACAAACATGCAAATTAATATGAAAATGTGTTGGTCAAATAATGGTATAATTCACATGATGTTTTCTTGTTTTTATTAATGTTTAATCACCAGAAGGAACATAATTTTAGGCCTGTACTAGTGCTCGCCTCTGGGCTTCATTTGACTATTTGATAAAAATTCCATCAAAATGTTACAAACACATGTATTGTACAATGCTTTGTTGCGTCTATGAGGGAAATATTGAAGATCCCCGTAAATGATTAATAGTCTAAAATTGATTTTGAATTAGCGCGTAAATCAGCAGTTTGAGACATTTTGACGAAATGCCGACCCCTGCATCACTCTAATTCAGTGGTTTTCTAACTAACCATGTAACACATTGGTGACCTTAAGACTAGCTGTGGAGTCTGGAGTAAGGCAACAGAGAGCCTGGGGAGGGGGTGTTCGAGGGGTAGGGGGTGTTTGAGGGGGGGGGGTGTCCGATGTCCCCCCTCGCGAAGAAAATCTCACAGTGTTAAGGTTCCTTCGAATGAGTTTCAGGCAACTTCTATGGATTCATATAAAGATGCCACAAAGAATCCAAAACAACTTAGGATATGCACAAAACGTTCTATTTTCACAATAATAATATATATTCAAACACATTTGCAAATGAAGATTACTGAGATGAAACTGTTCAAAATGCGAGTCCACCCCTTTCTGTATTCTGGGTGCAATGGGTTGTGTGGTGCTCAAAGCCAGTCTCATTTCGTTTTGAACCTCCAAACGATTTCTGAATTTGGTTTTCTGAGTTTGGTTTTGACATGGACCAATGTGGAAAACCCGATCTCGCACTTATAGGTTGAGATGAAAGGCAGCAGATATCTTTTCATAAAGTTCGGATAATGAGCACCAGAAAGAAGCCGGATCCTCACATTTGAACTTTGCTTTGGGTGCAGAGGCATTGTGCAGCTTCAAGATTTCATCTTGAATGGCATCCTCTAAATCCTCTACTTGAAATAGTGATGAGAAGGGGTTCTGAAGCAAACATGGACTAGTGGACGCTGAGTAATCCTTATTTATTCCAAGATATTATGTTCTAAAAGGTAGAAAAAAAACGTCAATATACCAAAACCATGTTCTGAGTGTACCAATACTGCCCTCTCTACATCACAAACGGTTGCTTACTAATGGTCGCTCCACCGAACATTGACCGGTCAATGTTCTGTGAGTCGCTCGAGAAGACAGCAGCGGCATATACACAGGGGTGAGCGGTCAAGCGTGCAAGAATCACCACTCAGCGCTAATTGCCCTACTGCGCCACGCCCACCCCACACATTCATCGCGAGAAGCCAATTACAGGTTCCTCACATGTCAGGGAGCTATCTGGAGAGCTCTTTTCCAGCTCGGTCAGATGATTGCAAACGTCACTTCTCATGACCTCTGCCACTTCCCTGCTACTATCATCGAGCACTTCAGCGAGATAACCAAACATGGCCACATGCTTCACTTTGGCTGCTGCACTGTCGCCAAACACAACTCTGCGCATAATTCTGAGTTTTCTGACAGTGGTGTCAGTGCATGGCTTGACAAGGATTCAGCGATGGTGTGAGGCCATTTCTGCATGTCGACTTCAAACGCTATGGCAAACGAGGCTTCAACAAGTTTTTGATTGTTTTGCTGCTTGTCTGGTCTTGTCCAGTCTTGCATGATGAGTCTCTCTTCTCTATTTTTTTTTTTTTTTTTTTTTTTTTTACTTTTTTTATTATTTCTGTTGCATTTTTATATGGTTATAGGCGGGTCCTATAAACAGGCAAAATATGTGTGAACCGCATAGAAACGAAGCCGATATAATTCTTGTTGCACACAACAAGCCCTGCTGGCATGCACAGGGGGTCTTACCAGTGAGCGAGCAGATGTGAACAAAACTCAATGCAGTGAATGCTTTCTGTCTATATATATAATATCAAGGGAAGTCACTGATTCCTGTCAATCTTAGGACGCTTGCCTCGAAAGCAATCTTCTCTTCAAAAGACGGAGCCGAAACTTCGGATCTGGCAAGATCACCAATAAATGAAACGATTGACACCAATAATCTCGTACGGCAACGCCTAATTACTAATTAATTGGCCAAAAATCCAATCAGTTGCAAAACGACTAGCAACGGGTACGATGCATCCATTTTGTCGGACCGCAGCAAATTTTCAGCGCGCAGCGAACTCACGATCGCTAAAATGTCAAAATAAAATCCTTAAAACCGGAATGGAGCTGCAAAAGTGTAGAGCTCAGGATACATTCTTAATTTAACAGATTGGCTTTAGAGTGAAACATCCTGTCTGCAATTGTCTCTCGAACAATAAAAGCTATTCTGAGAGTCAAATTGAGCATGGAATAGGCTAGAAAAAGGAGTTACAGTTAAAAGACACATTGCATTTAAGTAAGTTGACTTGACGGGAATTAGCAGACGACACACACAGCGCCCTCTGGTGTATATGTTTAGAATCGTTTTATATACCTCACAACATGTTGTGTTAGTGTAGCAGTGCCACATTATGACAAACTCGCTCATCTGCTCAATCGCATATCTACTCAATCGCATATCCACTCAATCGTTTCATTATCACACTACAATATATAAACGCTTACCTGTGCAATAAAGTTCAGTTCTTCTGTATTGAGATCCTCGGTTGTCTCTATTGTTCTCAACCTGTGATCCCTACAACTGGTGACCCCTGACATGGAGAAACAAGCAAGTAACTCAGGATCCAGCTCAACCGTCTCGGACGCTGTTTCGATGGTCTCGCTGAAACTGCCGCCGCCATGGACCGGAGACATCGAATCGTGGTTTCAACAGGTGGAAGCCCAATTTACCATTCGTGGTATTACAAACGAAACAACCAGGTTTTATCATGTGGTTGCTGTCCTCAACTCAGACGTCGCAGCCAGGGTTTCCAACACCCTGCGTAACCCTCCTGCCGCTACCCCCTACACCGCTTTGAAGCAGGCGTTGCTTGCTAAATACGGTCTTACTGACTATGAGCGCGCTGTCGCTATTAACGCC
>KB302615.1:583159-632328 GCA_000328365.1 Capitella teleta
GTTCTTTCTTCAATAGAGTACTGAATCAGTCGCAGCCATTGAGCGAGAGTGGGACGTGTTGTGAAAGGTATTTTATTTTGGGGATTTGGATTTGTTTGTTGGGATTTTTTTTTTTTTTTTTTTTTTTAATAATTTTAATAACACTTATTATTGGTATATATTTGTCTTTCATGGGAGGCTCGCTCGCAGAAGGGGTCAATTGGCTGTTGACCCTTGATGGCAAGGTGAAGTGCCACGACATCACCTCCCCCCTGGCTGGTGTGGCGATGCTCTTTGCATCGTACTTCATATTCAACCTTGAGTACGAAGAAAGTGTCACTGCCAAGTTGGACTTCATTCAAAAGTACGTACAAGTGTACACACTCCTCTCAGATTATTGTCTGTTCCGAATTGTAAAATAGGAGCAGTGATAAACTAAAATATCATATTTACCAAATGGCTGCATGTGCCAAGGCTGTTATATCTCTGTGAACTTCTATCCATGCCTTTCCACAAGCATGCTATGCTTTCTATGTAGTACCATTCTTCACTTTTTCACCCGCTACAGGACTTTCTTCAACATCAACCAGGACCGTGGTAGCAGGTCAAGCAATTAAGAGCTACAACAAGAACGGTCGTCTCATGCAGAGGAAGAAATTGCCTGCTCTGAGCGCTTTTGTACAAGAACTAATGGATTTCAGTTTTTGCAATCAGTAAAAACTGAATTGAAATAAAAGATTTATTCACATGTATTACGTTTGTTTATGTTACAATAACTTTGGAAAACAAAGGTACGATACCATCTATTTTACGGTAAGGTACCTATACCACCTATTTACAGTAAGATACCATGTAGAATACTGTAAGGTACCATTTTACTTTACGAGTTTACAGTAAGGTACCATGTAGCTTACGGCAAGGTACCATGTATTTAAGGTAACTTAAACTTTTTCGGACGACCATGGCGATGGTCGTTAGCATGTTGCCAAAAGGGTTTTCCTTTTAAAATTATATATACCTAGTCATGAGCTGCAACAACCAATTAAGGTACGTAGTCATGGGAGAAGTATGATTCTAGTTTATTTATATATAGTTCTAGCTGACGAGCAAATGCTAAACTTTTGCAACACATAATATTATTTACCTTCACCCCCATTGCAAAATAAACCGAATTATTTTCACTCTGTTCCTAGCGTTCACATATCTTTGTGACGATATTCCGTTTTATAAAATATATTAAATATAATGGTTTCGAAATAAACCGTCAAGATAATTCTAAAGGTGCTCCGATATTTCTCATGATAATAATTCGATCATATCATTAACATAATTATGTGATCGAGAAACCTACAAGAAACACTCAACAGCTGCTTAATATTTGAATGTACAAGCTAATGCCATGACGGCCCAAGATCCGTGTTGTTGCACGATGACGTCACAGCTCCCATTTCGGAACTTTCACCCATGACCACGTGCGTTTGTTTACCAACAGTGCCGCTTACAACATTATTCGCTTGGTCGGAGCATTTGTGTAATTATTTAAGCTGAATCTACATATATACTTAGATGATGATCTATATTATGTTTATCAACAAGACACCATATTATTGTGGGTAAATGGATCTCAATTCATAAATATATATATTTGCCTTAAGCGATCGTCATCCGGGTAATCTCAAAATGACAGCACAGACCAAGATCGAAATTGGACATTTTGTCTAGAAATTGTACGGAAAGTAACGTTTATGCTACTCAAGCATGGTCAAAGAATCATGATTTCATCGCAGAATTGTATGAATTGTAATCCTATATGAAACTTTCTTGTAGAATGTTTCAATCGGAGTTCTATATATATGATAACCATCTTTCCATCATCATGCATCAGAATCTGAAATCTCAGATGAGATGTCCGTGACTGTCAAAAGTCTACCTTATATCTGATGATTATTCCATCATCAACTCTGCTATATGATCCGAATCTTGGAACTATAATTAATGATTCTTGCAGTATAGTGACAGGATGGCCACTTGTGACGTCATGCTGTCTGGGTTCTAATAGTAATACCCTAGCACTGCCACTAGGCTGACTAGCCCCTAACTCAGTAACTGTCCTACTCCTAGGACTAGGTATGTTATACAAGTCTTTAGTTTATAAAATTAATTGTTGACCTGAGCTTTATAACATATTCATGAAATTTTAAGTTCTGTTCTACAAGTTACAGGTGTTTCGAGTTCAAACAGGATTAACGTCCGCAGAATTTTTTGTCGGTATCAATCATTCATAGAAGGCCTTCCCTGTTATTCGTGACTTGTTTTCTCTACACTAGGGTCATTAGTCAGGAGGCTGTGCTTATCGCTTCATTTAACAGGCCCTAACACAAGGATCCCAATGATTGCAATATCGCGTGGATCAGTAGAAGACTTTTCCCACACACTGTGAAAGAACACGTAAACTGTGAAAGAACTAGAGGTGGAAAGTACTACAACTCAGATACACGGATAACCGATATCTGTGTTTCTAATATCTGACATGGATATGGACACGGATATTTATGCCCAAACATGGGAGCATGCACCTGCAGCGTAATGCCCCAGCGCCTGGCACATGCTGTGAGTGCTAAAGCCACGCTCTGCCTGCAGTAGTAAAAGAAAGTGACCTTGACCTACTGCTGTCATCCTTCTTGCTTCTTGTACATTTCTTTAAAAGAAACATTCTGAATAAGTTTCAAGAGACATCGCACATACAGACAGCTCGCTTGCATGTCGATTTCACAGAGGTGAATTCATTATTTATTATTCATTATTCACGTATTTTTCCCCAATTTCAATAGTCGCAGATGCAAGGACAGTGACGTGCAGCTTGTGCTACATTGTACACTTTCAACAAACATGATTTGGAAATGTACAAACTTAGTAACTTCATGAGGCGCAAAGCAGTTCATGGCAATTGTTATATAGAAAGTTTGCAATAATTCAAGTCACTAGATTGCCAAGTGCATACTGGTATACTATCAACTGTACGTGTCTGATCCAAATTCAAATGTGTTTCAATGAAGTGATGAAATACAGTGCTGTTTTTGGTTCACACAAAAACTGCATTTGACATGCATTTTGAAAAATAAGCACTAAAGGAGATGGTCAACAACATGTGGTTACATCACTTTTGCGTGATGACTGAAGAGATTCAAGGGCATAGAATTGTGTTTATTTAAAATAAATTAGAATTAACACATTGTTGACATCATAGGGGTGTTATCATTTAGTTATCATTGTAATTGACATTGCTCAGCTTCACTGAGCAGCGTTTGTGTGCGGAATGGCTGTGCGCTAAGCTCACAAGTTTCAACAAGTTTCAACATTAATTTCGATAACTTTTCTTCAAAAAATGTGTCGGTATACAGTCAGACCCTGTTAATCCGCCCTCCTCCGTTCCCAAGGAAACTGACGGATTAACGAAAAGGGCGGATTACATTTCAGACCACAAATTGATGAAAATTGTGTGTCATTCTAAACCCCCCAAAACCCATGTAATGAATTAACGTAGTGGCATATTATGATATACCATTAAGTTTGAAGCTGGAGGTAAAAAGGATCTCACAAATGATCACATGAGGTCAATAAAAGATTTGTATTTTAAAAAAAAAAAAATCAGTGATGGTTGTCTGCTTGTGATAAGCCGTTCCACAACGCTGTGTAGTTCATCTCTATTTTCTTGCTTCGCTGCCTCCGACTCCTCGAATCTCTCGAAATATATAGCATTAATGTGCGCATGTGCTGCCTTGCTTCCCCCCCGCCAAGACTTTCTTTGCGGGCTCAGATCCACTCGCTTCTCCACTCGATTGATCTCCATTCACAACTTCGTCATCTCGTTCGTTCTGCTCCTGAACATCGCTTAACCCAGCGACCAATTAAATGGAAGACTGTAAGAATGTTGGCCTACGATTGATTTAATTAACGCTTTGTTTAATTAACTTGTTAAGCGTTAAACGGGGAGGCGCCATTTGTTGTTAAACTGACCCGACTTCCAAGAAATCGCCGACAATTGATGTGTCTTGGCTGATGTTTGTTTTCGACACGCTATTTGGGGGGCGGATTACATGTGTTATTTACAATGGTAAAGTGTATATTCGTTCCCTAGAATCGTGGTCGGAGTCGGATTAACGAAAAGGGCGGATTACATGACACAATTAACATTGCAAACTATTCGTCCTTGATATTTTAGGGCGGATTACGAAAAGGGCGGATTACATGATGGCGGATTAACGGGGTCTGACTATATAATATCTCTAGGAGTCTACGTCCAAAAGTGTTCAGGTTTGACGCAAGTCAAATAGCATGCTATGTTTGGAGTCATTATTGTTGTGTTGCTATGTGTAAAGGGTTGAAGTGTTCTTTTCCTCAGAATCACAGAGAATTGCTCATCATGGGGAACGCTCGTTCATGCCACCACAACAACAACTCTATCATCCTGCGTGAGATGCCGCAACGGGTGAAAGAGTTCCACTACGCAGTCATGACCAACGACAAAGAGGCTGTTCGTGACATGGTGGCCGATGGAGTCAACATCAATTTCCCCTGGTACAACCCCTGCAATCCCAGCGTCAAAGATGGCAGTACCCCGCTCATCATTGCTGTCTCTTTGAATTACACGGATATCGTTGACGTAGGCTCATTTATAAATGTCTCTTGATGTAGTTCTTATGCTGGTCCCTCTAGGTGCTACTTCAAGCGGGGGCTTACATCAATAAGTGCGATCGCAACGGATGCACCCCAGTCTACAAAGCTGCATTTCACGGTCGACCATCGTTGATAGAACTTTTGTCTAAAGCAGGTATGAATGAACGCTTAATTGTGATAAACATGTTGATGGTTTATTTATCCAGGTGCTGATGTCAATTTGTCTGATTTCATGGGCAAGACACCACTGTACATCTGTGTGAACAACGCAATTGTACACTCGTGCAAGTCTGCCATTCAGAAGCTGATAAAAGCTGGTGCGATTGTGGACAAGTAAGAGTTGATAGAATTGCTGCAGAGAATTAATTGAAGCTTCATTTACAGGAAAGACAAGTCAGGACAAGCGCCTATCCACGTTGCTGCTCACTGGAAACTGGTCGACATTTTGCGCATGCTCTTAAAGGCCAAGAGTGACGTCAACATAGCGGATCACATGGGACGTACCCCGCTGTACATCTGCGTCAGTTCCCTCAGCACGAAGCTCTACTTCGAGGACCTTCGGCATCAGTTCATGTGCATTGTGACTCTGTTCTCAGCTGACTCAGACATGCTCAACCTTATAGAGTGGCTGCAGATTAAAGGCCCTGGCATCCCTCAGTGCCTCTTGCGAGACGCTGGTCCTGACTTCCAGCGCTGGTACGCTATGCAAATCTCCCGACCCCCGACCTTGAAGAACATGTGCCGCAAGGTCATCCAGATGCGGGTCGGTCGGCGTGGCAACCTGATAAAAATGTGCGACAAACTCCCACTGCCTCCATCATTGCGGCTGTACCTCAAACGCAAACAGTTTTATCATGAAGATCGAACTCACTACATGCGATACAGCAGCACTGACAGCTCTTAGCTCCGCCTCCTCTGCTCCTCCCCCTTTTGCGTACGATTTGACTCTTGCTCTGTTTTATCTCCCTAGGAAATATGCAAGCTGGCCTTGCGCCTCCTGGCCCTCTGCACAAACTCATTCTGAGGGACTGAATGCTCTCAATTCTGACTCTGCTAAAGCCTTAGGTCTGTTGTCGGTCTCCACAATTAACCGAAATCAAGGATGAAAATATCTTATTTCACATGATTACTGCACAAAATATTTCTCTTTCTTTCGTTACGGATTTTTTTACTTCTCGTGAATCGGTTCAATTCAAGTTTATCATTTTACATCTGAACTTCTACCCTTAAACATGTGAACTGTTCTTCTGTTTGTTGTTTATTATAAAGTATTATATTGTGGAATTTAGTCACTAGTTGTTGTGTATTTTTTTTCTCTCCCCTATTTCAGTATTCTTACTGTACGCAGTCACATTAGCTCTCTATTTCTTTGCTGTATTCTTTGTTGATATATATCTGTAATAAGATGCGTATCTATTTTGAATATTGCATCTTGTTACCTTCATTGTTTTGCATGAGTGGTGTATGCCCTAAGCTGCCGTTGTTTTTCATGGATTCTGAATAAAATTTGTTGATGTTGAAATGAACGCAATCTCATCAATGTAAACATCAGCAGATTCTTATGTTGGTTTCAAGTCAGTTTTTTTCTCACCCCCATCAGCTGGTATCTTATCATTTAAGTATAAAATGAGAAAAATTTTCAGATATTCCAAATCAACTCAGAAGTACATTGGAGTAATGAGAGAATGACTGTGACCTTCAAAGGTCAGTCTCCCAAAATGACAGTTTTAGCTTCTATGTGCTGCAGCCAAGTGTTTTATTTTTTTAGCTCTTAATGCATTACGTATGTAACTATGTACCAACCCTCCTATGCCCTCAGCAACTTGTATATTAATGTGTTTATTTCTAGGCTGATTTTGCTAATCAAATCAGCATGAAATAATTGAAACCTGCAGTTCTTCATGTAATATGAAATGTTTCTAATTATGATGTGATTTTTTGCAAAAAAAAAATATTTTCGATGTTGTCTGAATGGATATTTGTTGTCTCCTATCCTGAGTTTGTGTTCGTTATTAATTTTCTTAACCAATTCACCCTTAATGCAAATGGCATACTTAGTAGGATATAAATGGCTTGATTGCAATTATGAAATATTCTTCTGAATGCCCAGGACAAATTAATTGTATAACTCAGAAAAGAAAAAAAAAATATCTGTTTACTTGTATACATGGAATAATTATTTGGTGTTGTTTTCCAAAGGTTAGTTCATCATTATTTTTAACTTGACTAAGTCTTTAATCTCATCAACCAAGCATAGCAGAGCTTTTTTTTTTTTTTGAATTTTTTTTCTATATATATTTTTTTCATTTTCTATGAATCTCTTTTGAATCTAGTGTTGTGATCTATCCTGCAGTGATGTTCGTAGGCCTTAACAGGCGTCGCACCCCTGTTGTTGAGCCTACTTCTCTTTCTGACCTTGAATCGTCTCTTGCCAATCATATAATTATGTAATCACCTGCTTGGCTTTACTTGGGCTCTCTCCGTTTGGGGTATTACCCAATCCCTGAGTCTCACAGCAGTAATGTGTACATAACAATGGCTTGCTGGGTTTTTGTTGGTTGCTGTTTTCTCTTCTGTTATAGCAGTATGCATCAACTGTATGGCTATCATATGCTCTATCTCTCAATAAAGTTATAGTTGATTTTTGTAACTTCAAGTTTTATTGCACCAGATGAAGAAGGGGTGGTGGCCTAGTGGTTAGCGTGCTCGCCTCGAAAGGGCTTAGCGCTGGCCACTAGAGGTTCGAAGCCAGCCACCAACCTTGTGTCCTTGGGTAAGACTCCTGCTTACCCGCCAGCAGGTCACGGCACTCTTGGAGCTGCACTGTGGCGACGGAGGGTGGAGGAATTTGTTTCTTCCACTGTAAAACACATCTCCTTGTATGAATAAATTTATTTAACTTTTTTTTAATGAAAGAAATTTTATTTTTATTTATATTTTTAAATACAAAATTTTTAGTTAATTAATGGATAAAATAAATAAATTTATGCATTACTATAATTAAACAAACTATTTGACTGTCATTTTTTATTATTATTATTTATTTATTTATTTATTTATTTATTTATTTATTTATTTATTTATTTATTTATTTATCAGTAAATGTATTCATTTCCCCTCTGAGAGAGAGAGGGATGGTCCCTGGCATTGTGTATGGAGCCAACCTGTGACTGATGGTGGACGCCTTGGCCCTACTCCAACATTTGTAAGCTTACATTTTATTACACTGAACAATTTATTCATTTATTCCAATAACCAGACTTGATGATTTTAGCAAAGCAAAGAGATACAACACACCATTCAGTTATAATACCAACAATAGAAATAAAAATAAAAATATATCAAACAGCTGCTTCAACCTCACTTCCTGTTAGCTTGTGTAGCGTATCAAGGTTATCTGGATTCATGTCAATTAACTGGTTGCTCGACTCGACCAGTTCCGTGATGGAGACCCGGCCCCTCTGTTTGATAAACTTAGACACGGCTTCGTATTCTTCTTGCGTGATGTAAATGAACTTGCCGCGATCGTCCATCACCCCACTCAGCTTCTCTTCTTCGAGAAGCGTCTGAACACGGTCGATGGCGTCCTACGAAAGAAAACTGGATGAGAATGCAAAGAAGGGGTACGTGGTGGTTACCTGAGTGCGAATCTTGAAGTGCGCGGCAAGATCTTCAAGCATGATCACTTTCATATTCTGTTTAAATAATAACGAACACATTAACATGTGGGCTGAGAGAATATTGATTTCACTGCGGAAAATCCCTTCGACAAGGCTCACCTTAATATAGTTGATGAATTCTTGCAGCAAGGATTCTGTCTGTAATCGAAAAGTTGAAATTCATTAAAATTTACGAGAAACATCAGAGAACAACTGACGTCTTCATTGAGCTCAGCTTCATGAGTTCCTTCTTCGTCCACGCTGAATGCTTCCTTCAGTTTGAGGTATTCCTCATACTCCCTCGCCTCCTCCTCCTCTTTCCTTTTCTTCTCATCCTCCTCCCTCAACTTCTCTTCCATCTCCTCTTTCTCCTCTGCTTTCTTCCTCTTAGCTTCCAGCTCAGCTTCTCGCTTCTTCCTATCTTCTCGTTCCGCCAATTCAGCCTGGGATCAACCCAATGAATCAAAATATTACGCCCTCCTGTAAGCAGTATCAACGCACCTCTCGGGCTGCCCTCTTCTCCGCCTTGCTTTGCAGCTTGGCCAATTTCTTGGCTCCTATTTTGCCCTCCGGCATCTCAATCTGGTCAAAAAGTTCCTCACGGTCATCTTCTGCAAATCAAACAAAATTAGAACCCAATGAATCTAGACATCACAACTGATTTGACCTGAGTCAATAGCGAGTGAATTAAATAGGATCAAATTGAAACTGAAAAAAAGTGTTTACTATTATATTAACATTTTTTTTCTTCTCAGTCACAACTCTTAGTACATGTATTCATATTCGGTGAATATTCGTAATATTAGTTATCAGGATTTCACTCTTTGCTCATTCTTTTAGGCCTACATATAGCAAACCTTGAATTATATCCTACTCGATTAAGCGACTTATGAAAAAACTTGAAAGTGACCTTCAAGTATTCTAAGAGTGACTCAAAAGTGACTATTGAGCAGATAAACACAGTGAAATTTCATTTTCCAGTGACTCTGGGGTGTAAATGAATCCGTTCAGCGATGACAAAAGCCCAGCTTACCTTCCTCTTCCTGCCTCCTGGCAGCTGCTGCTAATCTCTGCCTCGCCCCTCGTCTGCGAGGGGCTGCACCCACAGGAGGGGCCCTAGGATCCCTCTGACGGGGCTGTACCTCAATACCGCCCTCCTCATTTGCTCCTAGAGAAATGCAGAGAGAGCCGAAAATTCAGCAATAGATTTGACATATGGGAAGGTATGCCAGGAATAGTTTCTTGTGAACGATAATTGAGCACTTGATGAAAATTTATCACTTTCATGTCAAATCAAGGGTTGGTTGCATGCTAAAACAGTTCAAAGTAAGCAAGTAAAATTCAAAACCTGTATTCTGCTTGCTTCTGGTGATAAATGTAACGATCGCTAGGAGAAACAACGTTAAAACTGCGCCCGCAATGTAAACTAATGGCTCCATTGCGAAATCGGAATGACGTCAAAATGCAACGTTATGATTTTATCTGGCAAAGAGTACATTATGATGGAAACTTCCGTTCCGGATTTTCTCGTTCTGTTTTTAAGCATAAGTTCCTATTCCACGGAATAGTACGCCGGAAATACGACTGAGATGTAAACTTCCGCTTCTCTCCCGCCAAATTTCCCCGCGATTCCACCTTCCAACTGATCTTCAACCTCAATATTCATGATCATCATTTGATTGGAATTTTCCACGCCATTACTATTCGATTGAAGTTTGTTGGATTCAATTGCTGATTCATTCTGGGTATGTATCTGTAAATATTCTAGAGCTTCTTTAAATTTAATGCCCAGGGGTGACACATATCGAGAAAATGAGCGATAATACACCACTCTTACTGCAATGCTGGTATTTCTATTTGTAACTACGAGGAAAATAATACTCCTAATAATAATGTTTCTGGAGTCAGTAGCAGTTTATGAGTAACCTGCATTACTTGGTTGCGGAACCTGAGTCACACTTATATACTTAATCAAGAATTATTTCCACAGAGGTGTGAATCTTCAATATATTCAATGTTCATAATTCAATCATCTAATGATCATCACCATCATGATCATCATCGATCAGAATCTATGATCGCCTAAAACTTGGCTTGGGTTTTACCAGTTCAAGTAATTTAGCTTAGTAATTAGTGGTTGGTTCAGTGCTTATTGAGGCAATTTTTGAATGAATTGAGTGATGACAACATTTTCGGGTTGTGCTTCTTGTCGCAACATCATGAACATGTGTACTGCTCTATATAATAATAATAATAATAATAATAATAATAATAATAGTTTATTTCAGACTGAAATCCATATACATGCATATGATAAATGAAATAAATAAATAAGACGAAAATAAAAATAAATAATAATAAATAAGCAATGTATCACATCAATTCATAAATAAAACAGACTTCCAATGATGCCACAAAGATGAATAAAAGACAATACATGATAAAATTGAACAAAAAAGTTTATTGCTTGAGTAGCACAGATTCTCGGGCGAGGTCTGTATACCTCGCCCGACGGTAAACCGCTTCTTTTTGCGTCTACTGGCAGCGAGGCTCCACACTCAGCCGATTGCATGATAAATATAGACATATTATTCGACAAATCCCTGTGTTTAATCCCTCCAGACGTTAGCTGGTATATTTATGCTCCGAGAAAAAAACAATATGAGCCAGTACCATCATGTCGAACTTACATTAATTAAAACCCGCAACAAAATATCACTTCGTGAAGAAGTAAACAAACGCCATTTTGCGAGTGACGTCACTCAGCGCATGCGCACTGCATTGAAAACAAGCGCACATGCTTCACTTTCCCGCTCAAACTTCTCTCACGACTTTCGAATGAAAATGAATAAAATTGTTTATATACTGATTGGTGATGCACAAAATATTGCGTATTAATAATTAATACGTATTCCTTTGTGAAGACTCGGTATAAATTACGTGCGCAACTGCAAGGGAAGATAGGCCGCATGTTGAACTGCTTCGCGCGGGAAAATTGTATGCGCATGCGTGTATGTTTACTTCGCACTACGCAGGCGCAGTGCTCTGGTTTATTTACAACACGTGGAGAGCAGGTCATGTGACACAACAATCGGAAAGCGGAGAGAAACCTGTAATGTCACTTTTTTTCGTTGCGGATCCATTTTAAGTAGGTTTATGGTACTGGTTTCGAACAAAATTTAGTACCAGCGTCTACCTGGTATGGCTCTGCAGACGCTGGTGCCTTCATAAATATAATTACAAGCGTGTAATTCTAGAAATCGTGGTTCGCGAACTGGAGTTCAATGCGTTTACCGTACAGCGAGACCCATTGGGCTCGCTGTAGTATGTCAGCTATTGCTTGAGTTTAAAATTTGCTTCTGGAAGTTAAAAATAGCATGTCTAAGAATTTCATTAATATTAATATGTATCTATACATGATGATGTGTATACAATGTGCTCTATGGTGAACCTGGAATTGATGAGCTGTGCCACGTACAGTACACTTTCTAATCGTGCTGTGTAACTCACTGTTGCATGCGGCTTTGTGGCAGTCACACAGTGTTAGGCATGAAGGTCAGATGTAGAGACTGATATTAGTGCCTCAATTGGGAAAAGTGATCATTGTGTCAGAGTGCAAAGCAAGGAGGAAGGACGCTTAAGCATTTAATACTGAACCAGGCTAAGAGATTAAATGGAGAAATTTCACCAAATGAGAAACCAGTTTCATGGAAGTGAACTGGGATGAATAATCAGGAAACCTCAGAGCAAATGAGATACAGAATAAGATCAAGATTAACAGTGCATTTGTTTCAGCACGGGCTATTGCCCACACAAAGTCCTCTTCTAGGGATTGGTATCGTTTGTCGATATATCGCTTAATCGATAAAAGCTATGCGATCGATAATCGATATCGAAAGGAACTGTCATCGGTTGATATCGGTTGCAACTTGTATAAGCATCTCTGGCCAAGAGCCGTAACCATGAAAAATAAATGTTATTGTTTTGCGGCAAACGAAAATCATGTAGCAGACGATTCAGTCCAGTTCAGTTCAAAGATTTACCGGATGTATTAGAAGAATAGGAGGCTAGTTTTTGTTTCGTTTAATATGATGGGTATGATATGTGCGCCTTCCGAGGAAAGCGTGCGTCGGCCACATGCAAGCTTGTCTCATTCAAAGCTCGGAGATCCCATTTAGTGACTATCACTATGGATGATTTCCCCATAGATTTTAGTTTTCATAAGTTGCGTGTTGCCATTACTGTGCCATAGTTGATAATGATCAATTTACTCAATTAAGTTACATGTATCATGATGGGACACTTGTTGCTTGCATTATCAAGTAATTCAAGTAGGCCTTCTTAATGTCTATCGTACTTACCGTGTATGATTTGAATGATTTCATTGGTTTCAATAAAAGTTCTTGAAAAAACCTTCGAAGCTTGTTCAAAATAACAGTACATAGTGACAGAGACTACACTCTACAGAATGACACTGATTTTACTGGCCTACATTGCTTACATACATGTCGCGATATTATCGATTATATATTGGTTGTGAAACGATAATTATCGTTATCGATTGGGCCAAACGATACCAATCCCTATTCTCTTCGCGGGAGCAAAAAGTTGCTCGCATGATATAAGCAATCCGAAGCACTGAAAATCAATACGAAGCACTGAAAGTGATAACAATGACGTCAATGATTATGACGTCATCCTCCATGTGGCTTCTGATTGGCGCCTTTTGTCGTTCCCGAACATTTGCTAGGTGGCAGCATGCGCTAAAATATGGGTGTTGATGTAAACAAAACATAGTTTCAGTTTCGGTCCATCGTTCGTCGGTGAGATTCTCAGTGTTACTGTTTACCACTGTTTACTGTTACGTTCTGATTGACAATTCGACATTCTTTGCGTTCATCGTTCACGATCATATTTCTCACAATGCTTTTGGCACAACTGTCGACATTCTTGAAGTGGCCGATAGGTGATCACATCGATTAAAAGTGGAAGAAATCGACGGGAAGAAGATGGTGATCGAAATTAGATGTCGATTGTGTACGAAACATGTAGAAAAAGTAAAAGCGGATGACAGGGTAAAGGGTGCGATCATAAATTCATAAGTGAAATTGAAGTGAATAAACATAAAACTTATTGTACAGTTATCTATGTGTCTTTTCTTCATGTTGTGTAATTATTTCAGTAATCTTTTTTATAATTTTTTTTACATGCACTCTGACTCAGTCTCAGGGATTATTAAGTTCTACATTTACAACATTCCTTAAATGTATGTGCTATTATTAGTCACTAGTATTATGAAACGCCGAAATGCAAAAGGGCAATTGTCCGCCTAAACACTTAGTGGAGGGCAATATTTTGCCCACGATTAAAATCTAGATTATATGCACTGGATTAAGGCTGGGTGAATAGTGAAATAACCCGAATAATGAATATTCGGTGGTCACTATTTGGCAAACCCAAATACCAATAGTTTTTTCCCTACAATCACAACTTTTTCTAATTAGAATCTTGTGTTATAGAACAGTGCAGGATATGTTAGTGCTTTATATTAACTTTACAAGAGGATAAATAAGTACATGTACCAGTTTATGCACTGTCACTGGTGAACTATACTAGTATTTACATGGATGTACTTCATTCCCCCCATGATAGCCAAAGCTGGCGCGTTTTTGCCATTAAAACCAATGATCAACTCCTTGTGATATTTCATCATACTAATTTCATGCACAAGTAGACCTACTGGATCAGAGGGATTACAATCATTACATAATCAACGGCAAAAAAACCCCAAATAATTGCTAGTATAAACAGCGTTAAATAGGGAGTATTAATAACCTGAATATGCTCCTGCGCTGCCGCCTCGTGGTTTCAATTCAATCACATTCCATGTTGTAATCAACTTCCTAGCTATGCATGTCAGCAGTAACAAATGTGAACCATGGCAACAGGATTATTGTTGAAAATCCTCCCCATATTATTGACTTGTAGTAAACTTACAAAGGATCACTGATTTCAGCGATCAGAGCATTGTTCTGGTTGAATGATTTTGGAGATGATGCTTTATGTGGATACTAGTAGAATGGAAGGGGGAGTGCGTTATCGGAGAAGACAGGATGGGGGGACTCAATGACATCCTTGCATCACCACGTGAAGATAGATGTAATTATTGTATTTGCTGAAGCAGATATCGTGCGCTCTGCTCACTATGCATGCAAACTAGCAGCTTGAGGGGGAGGGGGATGGGATGCATGCAGTCTCGACTCTCGATGTTGCGGGTCTCCTATAGTCCTTTAATTGATCCACCGCATTGTTTGCTATGCTTTTAGCCAAAGTTTAGCGGGATGGGGGAGGGTCAGAGCTTATTTCATGGTAAATGACACGGTCTTTGTCTTTGAAGTATTAACACGCCGTCGAGAGTTATCTCTATGGTCTATTGAGATTGTTTTAACAGGTCTTGAAGACATTAAATGCTGAAAATTGTTTTTCCACTATTTGGGTCAGTTATTTGGGTTAAAACACGAATAATGAAGCTTTGGCAGCACCCCACTATTCGACAAATAACAAACACGAATATTCGCCCAGCCTTAATCAAGATCATTCTACCCAACTTGAATAAGAAAATTGTACCACTGAAGAATCAACAAAATGGGGTGCTGGCAATATAGATAACAAATAGACCAAACCAGCTACCTGGAGTCATTACAAGACAGCGCCTTACATCCAGAGTACTTCTAGAGGAAAGGAAGGAATTCAAGAGAAAAAAAAAAACGTGCTTGCTGAATGCTGAAGTGAAGGCGAACCCCAAGTAGTATGGAAAGTGTGGCAATGAGGGACGGAGCAACCACGACATCCCCTGCTGAAAAGGCAAAGCCTAATTTATCGCGAGCCTCTCTGCCTTTGAGACAGACAACTCTCCACTCAGACACAGGGTTTTCTACAACTGGAACAGCCTCCCATCTGATGCTGTTGGGCAGTTGTCTGTCGACAATTCAAGTCAGCACTGTACTCCACCTTGCGGCATCTATCTAACCGATATTCATTTTTAACTAACTTTAAGGATTGATTTTGTTTACTTTGTATTTGTCCTCATACTAAAAATTACCCATTACTTGGTTTTGAGGCACATGAATTTTGCATACTGAAAGGTCAATTAGAGCCGAACTCACTTGTGGTCCATGAGTCAACTGAGCCGTGTTGTTTTTGCGGCATTTTAATCTCCTGGGGACCACCATTGCACGATTGTTGTTTCTTTAATCCTTTTACCCAGAATGCAGATTCTTAAAATGAGGATCAGGAGGGCAGGTGAACGATCCATCAATTTTCTCTCATTGTTGTATCTGTAATATAATGCAATCATATGGAAGAACTGTGTTTATTGTTGAAACTCATTGAGTTTATGATTTGTATCATTCTTTTCAGGTAAGAACCTGCCTTCCATTCCCAATCTGTTGAATCTTTCTCAGTTGATGGATTCGCATGATCTCCTAAACGTGGTTTTCAGTTGCATTTGTTTTTTCAGAATCAGAAGATGGAGCAGAACAGCGCAAAGAAAAGCGCACGTATCGGCGTTTCCAGAACCCCTGCGTCCGTGAGCAAGGCGAAGAAAGTGAATAAGAGCAAAGCGCGTACGCTGAAGGAAGCATTCAACCTCCTCAACCAGCAAGAAACTGAGAAAGTTACAGAGGAGGGCGCCAAGGAGAAGGGCGGGGTGGTGGCTACAAAGATTGCCATGACGTCAGAGAACGGTCCGTCCGTCAGGTGGGGTCACACACTCAGTCGCGTGAATGACTCCAGCAGCGTGCTGATTGGAGGCCAAGGGGACAAGAGTCAGTTTTGTCGGGATTCCATTTGGTACCTCAACATGGACGCTGCAACATGGAAGCCTTTGGATTCCCGGGCAGACGGTCCGAAGCCAGAAGCCCGCATGGGGCACACTGCCATCTTTGACCCGACCATGCGGTGCATCTACTTGTTTGGAGGTTCTAAGCAGAAGAAGTGGTTCAACGATGTTCACATGTTGGACACAGATGAACGCAAATGGTCACTGGTCAAGGCTAATGGCAAAGCCCCGACACGGTCATATCACTCATGCACTTTGTATCGTCATGAGCTGTGGATCTTTGGCGGCGTGTTCCCTCTGCCTGATCCCCAGCCAGATGGCTGCAGTAATGATGTGCACGTTTTCAGTCCTGTTTGTGAGAGTTGGTACGATCCGATCGTGATGGGTGAGCGCCCGTGTCCGAGATCCGGTCACTCTGCCACGCTTTTGGGTGACAGGCTTGTAGTGTTTGGTGGCTGGGATGCCCCCGTCTGCTTCAACGACGTCCATGTTCTCGATTTATGCATCGTTGAGTGGGCGAAATTGGAAACACGGGGAACGCCCCCCTCGCCCCGCAGTTGGCATGGGTCAACCAATCTGACGGGGAATCGGCTGCTCATCCAGGGAGGATACAATGGCAATGACGCTCTCAGCGACACCTTCATCCTGAATATGGACACAGTAAGCTGGACGCAGGTCCACTTGCAACCGCCGTTGATTCCACGTGCTGGACACACGACCCTCTGTCTGCCCTTCAGCCACACCCAAGAGAACAAGGACAAGATCCTCATCTTTGGAGGGGGAGATAATGAAGGATCTTTCTACAACGACCTTCTCGAGATCATGATTCCATTCGAAACGGAGAATGTTCTCCGTTGATTGGGGAAAGAGTGACGCAATTATTTTGTTTGATGGATTTTGTAAATAGATCTATTCAGTTGGGTGTTTGGTCATCATAATCTGGAGTCAGATGGACTTTCTGTGTTTATTAACGATTTTGTGTCATCTGTTTCAACTGATTGTCCTGCTGTTGGTTGTGTCATATTTGATCGTTTATACTTTCTTACTCTATGAATGTTATTGTCAATAAGTAGACAATAATCCTCATTTATATCTGTATATACATATATAATGATTAATTGATTATTTTCCCAAATAAAGCTAAATAATTTGATTTTGTGTTCATTTATTAAATGACTTATCTCTTATTCAGACTGATGCCCAATTTCACAAATTAATAATGTAATTATATTATTTATAATACCGGTACATGTGTCTATGCATGAACATGTATTCAACTCCAGTGTTTATTGATAATGGTCTCATTTCTTCATCACATTCAGTGCATTGTATTGTGTTGTGTTAGCCGGTTTAAACTATCACAAATGCTGAATCACAGATTCTTCCTCTGACCTCCAATGTTTTATTTTACTTACAAGTACTGTGAAACAGAGGCTGAGAGGGAAATTTGGAGGTCGTGAGTAAGTAAACATTTTCACTCTCGAAAAGTTTGCAATCAAGGCTATTGACGAAAAAAAATAAACCTGGGCCAGTGTCATTTTTCACATGATGTATATTTTCTGAATGATGATTATCTTTGAAATACTGTCCATGTATGAAGGAAAATTTCGTGATTAAGGCACATTCTTTCCTTGGGCTCTATTTCCATGGTTACCATTAAGCATACACCTAAGTCATGCATGGCCATGTGCAATTAAAAACAAAACCGCCACAGAATTTTCCTCTTCGACGGAAGGGAAATTTCACTGTTATGCAGTACCAAATCCCTGATCATTGATACCTAGATTCAAAACTCACTATTGATAATGAATCAATATTTACTCAGCTTGAGATTGATAGTACTGATACAGATCTATTTCAAGGCTCAAATCTACATACATGATTGTACATGCATTTGAAATTATTAAGTCTACGTTTAAGAGAACTTTCCTGAGGTTTTTGATTTCAGCGTTCATTTTCTGCCCAAGAAATCACAATTGTCACAATTAGTGACAAAATATTTCGGTTTTGCCATAAATTTAATATTTTCTCTTTAATGAGAGCTGAGAAAATTGATGACCAAACCTGCTTTATTATCTTTATGAGAATTGATGATCAATAAAAAAAAATTTCTCTGCAGGTCCTGTTCCCATGATGAGTGAAACCAACAGCATTTATACGACCTTTGAACCTGTCTCACAGTCACAGGTACCATGAGTTAACATTCATCTCAGCCTAACTTATCTCTTTCAATTTAAGATTCTAGATGACACCAACTTAGCTGATTTCACTAATTATGAACCTGTTCGGAGATTCAAGTGAGGACGCCATGCACCTGCAGTTGAATAAATTCATGTTTCTTTATTAACAAAGAGAAGACGTCGCAATGCTTGAGATGCGCTCTACCCAGAAGTCAATTGACGTGCCTCCACCTCAGATGACTGCTCTGAGCCTCGTGCAAATTCCTGGTAAATATTAGTCAGTGCCATCAAGAGCCAAGTCCCCACATCTCTTCTTGCAGCAACATTGGATCCAAGCAGAATGCAACAGGAAGTGGCGTTAGCTGAGGGTGCAGTGAGTCTGCAACTGGAACCAAGAACGAAATCGTGTATATATTGTTGTTTTGGTTGATTCAGGGTGAGCGAGTGGCTTACGTCAACCCCAAGCAGTACAATCGCATTCTGAAGCGTCGACAAGCAAGGGCCAAACTAGAGGCTGGTGGCAAAATCCCGCCTGCACGACAGGTTTGCATCCTTTCTCTGGACTCAAGGTGTCAAACTGGTCTGCGTAATTAATGCTTCACTGGTACACCAGAATGTTCGGATTTGAAATTAATATAGCAGGGAAATAATTCATGTATACCCAGTCATAAGAGTCTCTTGAGTGCAATTTGGACATTGTTTAAATGATACAGTCCATTAGAGTTTCATTATAACCCGATAAGTGATATCTACCCAAATTGTTTGCCAATTTGAGGATTTTCCTAAGTTCCTTTTTGCACTGGCAGTGAGTGTATGTAGATACTCTTCTGCAACACAACTTTACTGTTGGTCTTAAAACATTAATTAATTTGTGTATTTTCAGAAGTACCTTCATGAATCACGGAGACAACATGCTTTAAAACGTGTTCGAGCCTCTGGAGGCAAATTTGCCAAGTCAGCAAATTGTGATCGACTGACTGCTGACAAAGAGAATTCAATAGCTGACCTTAGATCTCTTTCTCCTCATCAATTTTGAAAGCATTGACCGGTGTCCAGTTTTTTTTTATACACATCAAGGATCTCATTTGCTCATTCTTTTTACCCATATTAGGTCAGAATACCAGTATTTAAACTTTATTGTGCAGCCATATGTTTTGGGGGGTGTTTTTTTTCTTTTCTTTTCTGGTACGTTTTGCACGTTTCATAAAGTTTCAACAATAAAGCATTAAAGACTCCTGAGTTCCTGTCTCGAATTGGATGCCCTAAGCATGTGAATTTCAATTGACACTTTGTTGTGGTAGAAAACGTGGTGCCTATACATAGGATTTTACTCTGAACTGCATTTTTGTATTACGTGGTATCCTGTCTTCAATTGCCACTACAGACGTGAAGAAGATTATTTTGGCGACACTCGATGCAAAATAGTTTCATCAAGGCATGTAAATGTATTGAAGTGATAACTCGTTGAATATAATGAATATGACTCGAGATGTACTTGTGCGGTTCAAAGTTGATTGCCATGTGGTCAAAATGGCCGTTTTGTGAACTTACCGTGCATTAATCATACTCAGATATAAGTGTAAAGGACAGTAGGGTTTAGTGGCTTGCAAACTTGAAACCCAGTGGGACAAAAATGTTGACCTAACACACTTACCGATATAAGAAATTAACTTCTGACTGATTTACAAGTATTGTTATATTCAACCCCTGGATGCCCCAAGTGCTTTTTGGTGTTTTTTAGTCAGTGTTGATGAATTTGTGTAATTTTTACAATGTACTGATAGTAGTCTGATAGTACTCCTCTCATCGTGACACTAGGGGCAACGACCTGCTACTAGTACTAGTACTTCAGTATCAAGATGGAGACCCACAAAATGTTGATCCTGTTTAATAATAATTATGATACATTATAACTTCACTTCAAGATGTGCAACGTTGAAATCATAACGTCCATCCGACGAGCGAAGCAAATTGCCAACTCCTCTGCAAATGCACAGCTATGTAAGGGAAATGCTCTTATTTGAACAACTAAAATACGTGCATGACATTGTATGCTATCCACTGACTGAGTGGAGACACGCCGTTGTCGGTCTTCTCGGGACTTGGCATGCGCTGCTTAAAACTTTCCCGGAAAAGCGGGAAATTTTCACGGGAGGCCAGGTGTGTGCGCGCCAATCAGAGTCGAGCTAACACTGCGTCGGAGGTTTCTTATCCGTGTATGTAAACCGCTCTGTGATTGGTCGACGGCTTCTCCGGCTTCACCACAGAGGCCCATGCAATGGCCAATGCCTCAGATCGGCAACGACATTATCTCGATTTCATGTGAAATACTCGAGGCCTGGACGCAAAACGTAACATTCTGATAACTGGGTGAGTTAACGGAGATATTACTTTGTTGTTTGGTCGAGTTTTATCCCACTCCAAGACTTCCAGGCTCCATTTGAGGATCTGAGCCGGAGAGAGGGATCCACGAATTTGCTAATCTGCTTCTCGCCTCATTCGCGTTCAGCGCACATGCCAAAGGCCATAGGTCCAAGAGGGCAGGCTGACCCTCTACTCGTTGGTCACCCTCTCTAAGAGGAATTTACTTACTCGGCTGCATATGCAATCAGGTCATTCAAACCCTGCACAGTGCTGTCAAAATATGATCATACCCATCAGACTCCATTAGACTAGTCAAGAAGCGGATCTTGAGATTTGGCAAATAATCAATTTATTTTCTGCTTAGTCTGATTATGCTGTAATAATGCTGAATTTAATTTTAGCATTACAGTTCGTATAACTCTGGATCATCCTGAATTGGGGTGACTCGAAGCCATTAGACTTAGTGCTCACATATGCTTGCACTTCATTATAATAATGATTATATTTTATCATTATGATTATGTCGGAATTCCTCTCGCCCTTCCAGCACCAACCATGCAAATGCCACAAGCCTATTGCACAGTTCCTAGTGAAATTTCAATTGTTTTCCTGAGCTTGGAAAATTCAAATTCAAACCTTGGAGGTTCCTAATATAGAAGCAGTATTACATTATGTGCCACAGAGAGGTATCTGGTTATTAATTTGGTACCTCTGTGTCGACAGGTTAGGACGCCACCCCTGCTATCCTCATTTAGGGTGTGCCTTCGCCCTGGTTGAGTCAAAAATTACAAAACCCCCGCAGTTGCCTCTCATGATGTAATCCCGTTCTTGATTTGTTTTGTTTGACCTTGTAATAATATAATTATACAAGCTTATGAACAATACATGGATGCTCTAAATTAGGTTCCCATTCCTTGAAAACAATATATATGTAGCTACTTTTGCATGTGATGAGGACTCCCATGTATTTCTACTTACTACATGCCTGGCATCATTGCTGAAGCATACATATCTCTTGTTAGATCCAAATCTATTAGGTAGTTTTTCTGTTAGAAATCTGAATCATACAGATTATGTCATAATTAGAAAGACATACTAAGAAGTGACTTTACTAATAATAATATTGACTGTATCATTTATTATATATCGGTATATTACTGTGAAACAGCAGAATTTCGCAAACAATTCCTCAACCGCGAAAATTTCATACGTGAAAATGTTCCTATAGGCGACCGCGAGAATTTGTGGCTGCGAAATTTTGCTGTTTTACAGTATATGATTATGATAAATACAAGAAGTTTGAGATCAAGGAAGAGTGATTTAAAATTGCTGTCTTGGCCAATACATGACTTACAACCAGAGTATTTTGACTTTGTAAATTTTTCACTGGACTGTTTTCGCTAATCCAGTACAACTCTCCTGCTTGCGATATTTAATCATATTTGCTGTGTTTCATGTGTTATCATATTCTTACTTCAGTGTGACTCGCTCACCAAATTGAGGTTACACAAAGTTCATTGTTGTAAATCCTATTTGTGAATTGCCTTCAAGAGCCATGTGATTGTGAAATGATGCATAAACACTAGACAGCCATGCTTAGCTGGATGTGTTATGAACAATTATTGTATTTACAAGTATGATTGTGGAATTTCAGAAATTTTAGACTTATAAAAGAGAATGCAACTGATAAGGCCTGTACAGATGAAATATAGATTTCAGATTTAAGCTCTGAAGCAACTAAGGATTATGTGTTTATGACTTCTTATGATATCAAACTTCCGCAAAGAAATTGCAAATTGATGCAATACCGTGAAAATATAAGGCTTAACACCACGCAGGGCACTGAGTAGCTCAGTCGGTTTGACCTGCAGACTGCAATTCTTTGCCAACCTTGCAAGTCGAGGTTCCGGGTTTGCGACCCGATCAGCCTTGGGAGTTATTATAGTAGTGAAATATTATTGTATTCGTTATTAATATTCATAATTCTTTGGTGACACACCGAGTCACTGACACTGCAGTGCTGCGTAACAGGCCAGGGCGCTGTGTTGTACTGTCTATGGTCGACTATTGGTAATATGCAGGGATATAAAGAATGCCTGGGATTTATCGTTAAGAGTATGGATTTCTCCATACTCTTAACGATGGGTTGGGTTGGGAATGGGTTGGGTCACTTGGGTAGAGCCGTAAAATCCAATCGTGCATCGTACATGAACCAACAACACCTTGAACATCCCCACTATTCAGCGGTTATGTTAATCTTGAGTCCTTGACCGATATACTAATAATCAAACATCTAAAACTGACATAACTGATATTGTGATTATTGTACAGTGTATACATGTACAAGTTTTAATTTTTGACAACCAAGAACACAGCAATTCCTCTAATAGTCCATCACTTGTCATCAAACCGTCAAGTACATGATAGATCTACTACTTAGTGAAATAGGCCAGCGTAAACTTCACACACGTGAAATAATCTCAGTTTGCGATGAACAGGATGAATATGTGTTTTTAGTATTAGAATAGAAAAGAATCGTTGCCGGTTCCAGTGTACAGTGATCAAATCTGTGTGAAAGTGAAATTATGCCTTTTACGGTCACTACTATAACCCTGAATATTAAGACATGTTATTCGAATTAAGTTTTTGAAGGATTATATTCAGAGAAAAATGTTCCTTACAACTGATGGGTTTGAGTCAACCAGCTGAGATAAGATCACATGAATTGATTGGACATCAGGGAGATGAGTTGATTCATTACAGAATGACATGATCAGTGACTCAGCAGATTATCATATTGAACATTTCATACATTAATAAATAAAATAATATGTTATAAATGGCCCTCATACAAGCTGTAGTAATGAATTTCCTTACCTTTCCAACCAGATAAAATTGATGATTTGAAAAGTTTTTTATGTAAATCTAATTGGTCAAGATATTTAACTGTTTCCAACCCACATATTATATTAATTATTATAAATTATTGCTCAGCAGCAAAAAAATTCTTCACATCACCTACTGTGTAATAGGCTAATAGCAATCTTGAATCCTTTGATTTTCTAATTACCGGTACAGAAATAATGGTTATTCCCACTTCCCAGACCGTTGTCCACATCAACCAAGCTGGGCCGCCTTTTTGTTTTATTTACATGTACTACATTGTCTACATGTATTAGAAAAACGTTATCAAAGGTTAAATATTATGAGGGTGTTGGGTAATTTTCATTCTGCAAAACTTCTCTTTTTATTTTTATTCTTAGTGTGTCTTGTGTTCCAGGGGCCAGTTAAGCACCATTCATGGTTAACTCACAGCATAGAAGTGAGGTCAGGGGTCACCAGCACAAAAGAAGGCTAGCTTTGATAACTTCATGCTTGATATGATAGATAATAATATTATACGAAGGAAATTGCGCTGCCATAGTTCAGACCTGGAAATTATCATGACGGCTTATATCCAGTGGATACAAATAATCTTGAATCCCATTTACATTGACATCCGAATGAATCAAAATGCGTCCAAAGTGAGAGAATGCTGAATGACGACCTAACTGCAACATATTGACTTTATAGCATTAGGGTTGTGTAATGTTTAATCAGCCTGTGGGGGGCATCCCTGGATGAGAGTGACGTCATCATGGCTTCGTAACACGCTATCCCTGAAGCGACTGCTTGGCGATGGCCAGGGCGTGATGGAGAATCCGAATTTCAAGTTGACAGGGCTGTTGGCTGACTTGGCTCTGGGGAGTGGCGGCTGGCACATTTGCCAGGGAAGATGAACGACCACTCCCTGATTCATCATTCTCTCTTTCCCTCTTCCTCCCTCTCTCCTCCGCCGAGGGAAGTGCTTGGTCAGCACTTTGTCCTGTTGGCATTGCCGTCTGATTCTGACATCGTTGACCATGCTTCCTCATAAAGTATCTGCACCTTTGCCTCCAGTGCAGTTGCACCTTATGTCCGATATTGTTGCCTTGCTGGGGGAAGCACTGACGGATTGCCTAAGAAGCGTTGCTATTCGCTCGACACAACACGCAGCTGAGCCATCTCTGTATGTATCTGCGTCATCCTATATTAGCCAGTGGTTGATTATCAACCAGCTTTCCTTTCTTTGAATCAGGCCTGTTGATTGACCTGACTAACTTTGTACCCAGAATGGCATGATGAGCCACCTGCCATGCTGGCATCTCTCGGCTAATTGAAGTTTGAATGTCAAACTTATGCAATGCACAGTGTTATCCGTTCCTTCCGCTCTAGCAGATTGCCTTAAGCGGATTGCAATTCATCGGAACAACGTTGTGATGGAAGGCGATCTCAGTTTGTCTTGATTGACTTCTCATTGTCTTTCTGATTTTCTTGTCTATTTCGATTGTGAATGAGCACATTCCTCCGCTGATGGCTGCTGCACTGAGGAGGAGGAAGAGGGGGGAGGGATGCATTGATATGTTGCCAATTAACGGTGCGATGTGAGGCTTCGTGCTCACTTCAAGATGTTGTTGTTGTTTTCGCTGTCAATTTGCAGAGTTGTCTGCATCTCGCCTTGATCAACACTCATCTCACAGTCAATCACTTACGTGTCATCAATATCCTCTTGACATCTCAGCAACCGTATATCCCGAGGCCAGGGGCTGTGTGTTGCTGTCATTCTGACGTTCTGAAGTTCTGTGCGCCTTTAGGGAATTGCCAATGAGGATGAACCCTGGTTCGAGGTTTCTGGTTTCTCGCTGGAGATCCGCTTGGCTTCCCCTCCGTGTTCATTATGCATGTTGATGTACTGCATGCTCAACTAGAGGCCACATTTGGTTGCAATTACACAGCAACTCTTTTCTTTCTTTTTTATCTTCAATTGGGACAAATTAGGCAGACTGAGACTGAAAACATGCGAATTATTGCTTTGTTTTCTGTAGTACGGCATATATTTGCCAAATGCATTTCTTTCGAAATTTTTCCCAACCTAAAAAGGAGGCTGTTTCTACCCTCTTTCCGCCCACTCGTCATTACTTAGAGTAGATGGGGGCATGAGAACTCCCCATGGTAGAGAATAACAAAGATTATTAAGAATTTTACTCATTCCTCCCTGCTAATGGATCCATGGGACAGGCCTGCTTCGCGATCTTATTTACGGCTTTCGTTTCTGAAATCTGAATTGCAGTCGTTCATCGCTCACTGTTTTATATACCATTCGTGTATTATTGATGTGCCGATATGTATCATTGTAATTGCAAATTATGACTGTTAATATGAGTTAAAAATTTAGAACAATGCTCGATTTTTTGTTTTATTGGTGCAAATGGGGGGTTGATGTTGCATTCATCATCATTCTGGCATGTGTTGTATTGTTACAATTGCCTGTCAAACCACGAATTCTAAGCATCTGTCTGATGTAATCGCAATTTCACACATCTCAATGAATTCATTGCCATGGTTCTGTTCTTTTTTTTTCCTTGCTTTTTCTCTTCGGTGCTCAGAGGTCAAATGAGTGCACTTCCCCTTTTAGAACATTAGGAAGCCGCAGAAAATCGTTGGCCAGAAAAATTGAAAAGCGGGCACATATTTCTGAGCCGCCTCTTTTTGCAGATTATGTTGGCAGCGAACGGCAATTCTTAGCTGTGATTAGGTAAGAAGCAAATACGCCCCCTCTCCTATCTAAACGGCATCTTATGTGTACCGTCTGTGAAACTGTTCCCTTTGGCTGAAAGATCCCGACTCTCTCATTATACAGCTACTTTTATGTATGGCTTACACCATGAATAGTTAATTCATAATGAATACATGTATTGATAAAGAATATTATGTGTTAAAAGATTATATTAATAATGCGTCTATCTTATTGCATGGCCATCGACTTGCGTTCTGGCTGTTTATGAGCACCGCCTATAACACGATATACAAGTTGGTCTCCTCGATGTATAATTTTTTTATGTTTATGCCCTCGATGGAGGTTAACTGCGTCCTTCGTTTGGCATGAGTCCAGCGCAATGAGTAAGCGAGCGCAGAATTCAATCATATCGGCGCTGAATAATGCAGCGCCTTCTCGAGAAACTTGCTTGCATGTTCGTATAACACCAGGCGCATCATATCGCTTCATGGAATTAAACGAGTGTTCTTTTGTGCGAAACAAATGCCGGGCTTTATTTTCGTACGCGAGTGATTTCTCTGGTGCCCTCGGTTTTATTAATGACCGTCTGTGCCGAATGCTCCAGAAAGGGGTCAGCGCTTCTTGTTGTTGTGGCTATCGCGACAATCTTCGACTTGTGCCGATCGGTTTACTATCTTGAGAAGCATCTCTTGTTAGATTGTGATTTTATGGCGCTTGTTGGTGCGTAACACTGCATATATCCCGCTTGGGTGTGCGACTGTGCGTGCCTGGTGCGTGCCTCGTCCTTTATGGTGATACTGCTGCTCGTTGTGGGAAATATCGGTCGATGTCTGATCCGTCGCTGTCTCCTCCTCCCCCTCTTCCTCCTTTTCCTCTTGTTTCTCCTTTTCCTACTCATAAAACGTCAATTTGCCGTTAACACATTTTGTCCTCTGCTTCTGTTGCTGTGTGCTGCGAGCAAATGATATCACCGTGAGTGCATTTTGGTGACGTCATCCCATTAGTTGTTGCTCTGTTTTCTTTAATATTTTTGGCCAATCGCAATTCGGGGTGGTATTTTTTCGTCCTTGAATTGTGAGCAATTATGGTAATGAGGTGTTCGCATTGTGCTTTATTACAGCTGTTAAGTCTGTTACGTAATCAGATGATATGGTCCTATTGCTGGATCGAGGCACGCGTGTCGCATGCTGGCTGGAATCCCATTCAGCTCTTCATTTGGCCCAGTGCCAGCTTCAGCCTGCACCCCTGTTATGCTTTATGCATGCGGTTCTGTCGAGCGGTTCCGAATCAAGGCCTCCAGCCATACCCGGCCTTGAATTGTACATCGCTCTCGCAATAACCACCATTCATGCTGTATTTAGTCTGCTTTATCAATCGCTGATTGAATCCAGGATTTGAATTATATTCAATTGACGATTAGAATATGAATATATTATCATAAATTATGACCTCGTAATACTCTGCTTCAGCGTGATCCGAAATACAAACTGTTTATCGGTTTATCGGGGGGTCGGCCAGAGATGCTTGGCTCTGTGCCAGGTGTTTTCGTGAAAAGTCGCTTGTTTCGGAATCAATGTTGATTTTGGGCCTCTCCTCCGACAGCGTTTTCTTTTCTATGTCTGCTTCGCTTCGTTAGCGAGTTGCGGGGTTTTTATTTTCCTTGGTTTGTGCTGACCTAAGCCGCTTCTGCCTATCACGTGTAAGCTGGAGCACGCAGATCAGGAGGCACTTAAATGGCCACGGCCCTGATCCGCTATCGACGCTAATCTTCGGCTTTTGTTTGCAGCTTTTATCATTCGGTTTTGTTGCCCGCTCGGCCAGCGGAAAATAATAGGCCCAAAAGATTCGCTCCACCGAACTGCCGAGTCGCACAAGTCGTCCACGGTAGGTAATACGTAGACGACATTGACAGGCAGCGAGCAGACAGGATGAGGCTGGATGACGACATCGATCCTCCAACACGCGGATGAGCACGTTCTGTGTGTTCACATTGATCTGTTAATTGCTCATGAATCTGCATGTCATTTGATGAATAATTCACGAGGCAGGTGGATTGGCCCATTGAAAGGCCGTGCTGCTCTTATCGCATTACGTTTAATGCATGCTGCCTCCACCGCCGGAGTCAGCGACCTCTTCATTGTGCCGCCATCAAACTGGGCGTCCTGTTCTGCTGCTTCTCTTATCAGCCGATAAGCTCACTGGAGCCGCTGTCGAGTGAGTCTGCTGCCGCCGCTACAACTGTGTCCTTGACAGGATCCTGAATTGACCTGTGCGTATCGTCACGTGCGTGTCGTGTGTGTGTGCGCGACGAAGAGAACTAGGACGATGAGTCACGAGGGCTTTCCCTCTTTGCCCTGAGGTGAGAACGATTCACTCAGGTGGAGAAAAATACTAAGGAACAGCACTCGGCTGACACGGAGTTGTGTTGACTCGCAGTGCGGCTGCTGCTGCTGCTGCTGCGGCTGCTGCATTGGGATGCGTGCTGCATTGATCGGCCTGCTTGCTGCCCGATGAAGTCGATTGTTTCGTTCCTGGTGACTCTGCTCCTCTGGAAGATGGAGCCTTGTAGTTGTAGGTCAGCTTTTGTTGATCCCAGAGATGTCGCTGTGAATCAATGAGAGGCAGCTGATAGCAGAAGGCGAGGGGGGAGGGTGTTGGCGCTGTGACATGCGTGATTCAATATCATTCAATGGACTCTCTTTTTTTTTCTGCTGCAGATTGATGAGTGATGGAGTGGCCCTCTCCTACTGACCGCTTACATTTATCAGCTGTCCATCAGTGACCATTTGCAGCCAATGGCCAGCGGCGTCGTTCCGGCAGCCGTCCCCACCCATCATGGTCACGATCATCACGGAAAAGCTGCGCAACCAGAAGCTGGACGATCTTCAGTTTGCGCCCATTTCGCAGGTGAGAGCTGGTTGTGTTGTGAGAGCGGTTCATTCTCTTTGCTCTTTTGGCAGCAGACCTCCAGGAAGCCGTTTGATGGCGGTGGTATTCTCAAAGCAGACACTGGTGAGTGCTCCCCGCTTGTGGTCATCTCTTCTATGTGGATCTCTTTCGGCAGTGGGTGATGCCGCTCACGTTTGGGGGGACAGCTTCTGGCGCAGGCGCCACGCTAGTTTCCCTCAGAATGTGCTGAGAAGCGAACGGGCGCAAACGGCTGACGGCAGCCAGCAGCTGCCGTGCAGTGCCGCGTCTGAGGTGCCGCCCCTCAAGCGACACTGCCGCTCACTATCTGTGCCTGGCGACCAACCCCCTCGCAGTGGGGCGCAGTGGCAACCTCAGGCAGGCTCCATCTGGCGCCCTGTGCGTACGCGCAAGAACCATCGCAGCTCCCCCCTGTGCAGCCTTGGCAGCAGCAGCAGCAGCAGCATCAAACTCAAGCAGCCCCCGCGCACTTGGTCCTCTCTCAGTGAGCCCACCCCCCCAGAAACCCCCTCCCCTGTGCCACGCCCAGCATCTGCCTCCAGCGGCTTCTGCTCTCAGGCTTCCCTCTGGACAACCGATGGCAGTCCCGGAGCGCCTCCCCCCGGGGCCAGCCCCTGGCCCAGCGCTGGACCAGCGGAGGAGCCCTGTCCGCCCTTTTCGGCTGTGTCCATGCCCACGCTGCCACACCACCACGTTCGTTCGACTCCTTCGTCCCCTCGCAGGCAGAGGGTACCACGCTGTCGCTCTCAGCCCTCCCTGCTGTCAGACCGCAAGGGAGGGCTGAAGCGGCGCAGGGAGGAGAGCCGGCCCACTTTGGATTTCTTCAAAATGAAGGAGGTAGGTGTCAGATGATGTCCATGCCTCGTTGCTCTTGACGGCGTTCACTGCAGACAGCTCTGGAGAACTGTGAACTGCGCTCTGTTCGCAGCCACAGCTTTACCTGCGGAGGCAGCAGCAGCAGCACTAAGCCCCAGCGCAACGTTCAGTTTGCGCCTGTGCAGGTGAGCCCCCCCAGGCCCCGCCCTCTCCACTCTCATCATTGCTGTGTTTTGCAGAACAAGAGCCGTGCGCTGGTGAGCCTCTTCACAGAACCCCCTGAGTGCTTCCTCGGCCTGAACACCATCGCCAGTTCGCCTCTGGACCCGTGCCCTGTATTGGACAACCCTCCAAAGCCCCTTCTACGCTGTGAACCTTTACTGTCGTCTGCGAGTGCGGAACCCCCTCCCCCCACTCTGCTCTCAGAAAGCGGATGCAGCAACGAAGAAGATGATGAGCCAGAGGCTGGCTGCTTTCTCGACGCGACCGGAGAGCAGTTTGACCTTGAAATCAACAATGACCTTGACCTTGAGCAGATTGAAAAGGACTGAAGTGTCGTCATTATGCAATGTTACTATTTATGTGTGTGTGTAGCTGCTTTGACTCTGCTGCTGTGATACTGATGCTTTCTTCCTCACCAACCCCCTTCCCTTTTCTCATTCCTCTTCTATTTTTTCCTCCCCCCCCCCTTCATCCTTCCACCAATCAAAACAAATGTGTCCGGTGATTTCACTTTTAGTTTCATTCCATACAGGAAAAACAAAATTGAAGAATGATGATGCTGAATGATGTTGTACTCACTGTGTGATCATTTATGTGAATTATGATGATGATGAGATGTTTGTTGCATATCCATTTTTCCAATTGAGTGCTTGTTCTTCTCATGTGTACTACCCCCGCCCAACCCCCAACCCCTTTGCAGTCATTTCCTTGCTTCTGTCCCTTTTTCTAAACTGTGTTTTTTGCATTGATTTGTCTGTTTACTTTGTGAGAGCAAAACTAGGAGAATAATATATGAAATTCATGTCTAAAGAGTTAATTTCCAAATTATTTCATTTGTGGTTGCTCCTTACCGAGGGAGATATTTTGTGCTCTTGTTCTCCAGCACAAAATAATTACTTATCTGAACCAGTCTCAATGAATCGTGATTAGGTTTAATCTCAAGCGCCTCTCTATATTCTGAGCATTGTCGGAAGGCGATTGGTTGTTAAGATTTTATTGGCTTGATTCTGTCATGAATATTCATTCCAGGGACGAGTTAATTCTTTCATTTGAGTCATCTTTGAAAGACTGAATTCCCGAAATGATGAGCTGTCAGTCCAGGTAGAACTCTTAAGAGATGGCAGAAATGATTTGATGTTTTGTTGCTACTAGTCGCTGCAGGATAAATTTCAGTTGGGAGTTGAAGGCTACATTTTTTGGCTTTTTTTTTCAGTTCAGTAGACTCAGATCTTGATTCAGTAGTCTTAGGGCCCAATACTTAGAAATAAAAAGGCACCAGATTTCCTAAGAGAAAATATCCTTTATTTCATACATGTAAAATGAGAACACTGCATATTGCAAAATGCCAGTTGGAACAAACAATATTAAGATAAAACATGATAAAATTCTTCTCCTAAAATTGACTATAAGCAGTCGCACCTTGCATTGGCTGATGGAGGTCGAAAAGAGATTTGAGGTCATCCAAGGTCAACTTAGTGGAAGTAGCAGCTCCACTGGAAATGATAAAAACCAAATAAATAAAGCTTTGCGAGCAAAAGGAAGGAACCCACCCAGCAAGGACATTCTTGGCCAGTGACATTTTTCCTTCTTGTAATTTGCTGATTTTCTCCTCAATTGTCTCCTGGCAGATGAACCTGTGGATAAAGACATCTTTCGTTTGGCCCACACGATAGATACGATCGGCCGCTTGCTGTTCCAGAGCAGGATTCCTGTCAACAAGAGAACTAATATGCAACATGAATTCAAAGGCAGTAGGTCGCACCAGTGGAGGTCAATGATGAAGAGGTGGTTGCCTCCAATCAGATTAAGACCGACTCCTCCCGCTCTGAGGGAAACCAACATGACCTCAAAGCCTTTTGGGTCAGAGTTGAACTGATCAACCAGTTCAGCTCTGGTCTCTGGTTTGATGTTTCCCTTGATGGTGGCACAGCGCAGTCCCTCAGTCTTCAGGTGCTGCTCCATGATGTCCAACATGCTGGTCCATTGAGACACAATCACACTGCAATCAAAGCTGATCAAACCCATCAGTGCAACCCGAGATTTCTACCTTTTCATAGGTCGTCCCTTTGGTGAGTTAGCGCGAATCCTTCTCAGCTCATCCATCACAGCCAGAATCTGCAAACATCGCACTGACTGAGGCATGTGATTAAATACAGACGCCTACCTTGCTGCTAGGAGCTGAAGTCTGGAAGGCCTTTCCCTTGGTGGCGCTAGGTTCCTCAGCTGCCTCATCATCAAGCGCAAGGTCCTTCATCTGCTCAACCAGATCCAGCTGCAGGCCATCGCCATCCACTAGAGACTCTGTCTCGAGGGCGGCCTTCATCAGGGACAGGTGACTGCAGCACTGGCGCAGACGCAGCAGAAGCAGGAGCATTTGGCCACGCCCCTTTCGCCCCTGAGATTGGGCCGCTCCGTCAACAGGGCCAGCGGATTGGTTTCCAGATTCTGTTGAGAATAACAAGAATTTAATCACCAGTTAAAAAGCTGAGAAAGAAAAATGGTAACAGATTGAGCTTGATGTCCAAGCTTCAGTCAACATTATCATTATTCATAATGACTTGAATAGATGAACAAAAATAAACGGGAAAATAAACAGAACTATCCGATTTTAACCAAAAATAAGGAAGCAGTGCGTGAAATAATGCGAGTGAATAAAGAATGTTCTGAAGAAGTAATCAAATGTGCTGCCTTTCTTACTAATTGACATCATCAGTCAGTTGGCTGACGACAATACTACATCGAAAACACCAAAACACATGCAAATACATGAAGATGGTAAATCTCTCAATTGAAGCCTCCAAAACACTCACCCGTCCAGGCATTGGTCACTTTTGGATTTGTCTCGATGCCTGCTTCTTTGTCTTCTTGGCGCTGGAGATAGTCTTGAAGAAAAGCTCTGAAAAGCATCTTTGAAACCGAGAGTAAATAGGGAGAAAACGAACACAAAACCTTGATTGCTGATAAATCTTGTCATAAACTTTGCGTTCGTCAGATGAGAGGGTGAGTTCGTGAGTTTGTGAGGTCTTGTCTGGCAGGGATACCTGGGATATTGACGTGAGGTACAGAGACAATCGAGTAACCTCCTCACTCACCAGTTTCCTTCCACTGCTGTCACTTTCATCTTTCGTTCTACGCAACAGCAGAGTTTTGACCAACAGTTGCAAGCGTTTCTGACTTTTAGCTTTAAAATTTTAAATAAAGAAAATGAACAAATATGAAATTAAACAAAACAAATCGTACCAGATGTATTGTCCACCTGCCGCTTCCAAACTTTGTACTCATCAAAAGGGGAGCAGCGCAAAAACCTGCAAAACAACCTCCGTCCGAACCAGCGCAAAAAAACAAGTAGAAACTGACCGGATAAGTGAGTAGACGTCCAGTAAGTTATTCTGGATAGGAGTACCGGTCAGAGCCCAGCGGCTAAGAGCTCTCAAGCGGCAAATAGCCACAGCCGTTTGGCTCTTGTGGTTTTTAATGGCGTGTGCTTCGTCTAAAATGACACGCTGCCAGGCAATGCGCAAGAGGCCAGGCTGCTTCTCAAGCTCAGCGCCCTGCATAAAAAGACAACAAGTGAAGGGATGCAACCAAGAGGCAGACTGAGTCACCTCAGAGTCCGTAGCAGGCATCTCGTACAGAGCTTTGTTCTTGCGCTCAGCATCTGAAAGGCCAGCCTCCCTGCGCACGATATCGTATGTGGTTAGCACGATATCTGCTTTTGAAAGTCTGCGGAGGAATTAGAATTTTAGAAATGAGTACAGAATAAAAATGTGTGTGTCAATCTCACTTGTGAGGGTTCGTCTCTCTCTGGGGTCCATGATGCATGACGACCTTGAGTGTCCTTGGAGAGCATCTGCGTTTGATTTCGTTGCTCCACTGGTAGATGAGTGATGCAGGAGCGACCACCAGAGTAGCGTTAGAGAGGATGAGGCCACTCTGCTCAACCTGCTGCTTCTTCTTCTGATCTGTGTCTCCTTTCTGTCGCTGAAGCAGGATGAATGAAATCATAGTGAGCGTCTTCCCCAGCCCCATGTCATCAGCCAGGATGCCTCCTGCAGGGTTCTGCGCCTCCCTCCATGTCAACCACGCCAATGCCTGTCTCTGGTGCAGCATCAGAGAGATGACCAGGCCTTCAGGGTCGTCGACCTCATCCTCCTTGGTTGGACAGCTGTCCAGTTGCCTGTGAACCACAAATGAATGCTGATCATTGAGAGCAGATAAAACACTCACTTATGTAAGCTCTCAAGAGCTTCGTCAGTGACCTGACCCACTTGCCGCAATCGAGCCTGCGTCATGCGACCTCCGTAGAGCGCCTCCATCTGGGGGTTAGCTGCCAGGCAGAGAAGTTCACATGCAAGCAGAGTGTTAACCGTATACTAACCTGCCAGCATGCGTTGGTAATCTTGAGCAGCAAGAGCCGAATAATGATCGGTCAACTTGAGCTGACGAGCGCCTTCTGGGAGGATCTGTCCAGACACAGTTCTCACAACCGGCTGCGTCGGCTGAGTCGGCTTCACTGCAGTCGCTGCAATCAGATAGCATTACTTCAACATCCATTGCTTGTGGAACACCTACGTTGCGTTTTGATCACGACGTTCGGGAGCTGAGCAACGGCTGTTTTGTCTCTGCTGATCTGAACGTCCAACTGCGCCAACTGAGAAGTCAGCTCAGAGATCTGAGACTGCAGACGCCTGCCTCCATCAGGAAGCATATTCAACGAAACAGACGACAAGATGGCCTTGAAGTAGAAACGCATGAACAGACCTCATCAAATCATCTCTCCCGCCCACCTTCTTCTGCTGTAATTCTTTGGCCTTCTGGCTACGACTCTCAACCGACAACTTGAATTGTCGAATCAAAGCATCCGCAGACTGCTTGGCATCTTGTGACTGTGCAGTGGGGGCAGTGCTTTCAGAGACACTGGTGGCCGAAGCCACCTTGACTGGCTGAGGAGCTAAAGATAGCTGAGATACTTTCTGAGATAACGTTTGCGTTGGTTTAAGTGGCTGTTGAGCATGTTTGGTTTTTGCTGCTTCAACAACAAAGCAGTCGTCGTCAGAATCATCATCTTTCTTCTCATGCCGATATCCACTGTCATTCAATGAACTTGGGAGCTTGGAAACTGGACGAGGTTTGGCTCCGGCTGATCGAGCAATCTCGCCAAAATCCAGGAGTTGTTTGGTTTTCTCCGGAGTCTTCGGATGAGGGAGGGAAGGAACCGATGGCTTCTTCTTCGGCTGAGCGGACAAACTGGATCCATTCTTGACCTTCAAAACATTAGTTACGCCCTTGAAAAACAGAAAGCAAAGGTTAGAGGAATCATTAACGAAAATATAATCTCAGTCGAAATAGAAAAATTCTTGCAGCAGTTGAGAGAAGTAACATCTCACCACATTGTCCTCAATCACACGAAAACCGCAGAAAGCGCCACTCTTCTTCAAGCATCTGTAATACAGCCTGAAATGAGAGAATTTGAACGACGTTAATAACTCAACACCAGCATCGGTTATTTTGGTACCGTTTCTGCTGCTTGCTCTGTGACGTGTGAATCATCTGTAACTCAACAGTGTTCCCACGATGCACAGGACAATCCAATGCCTGGATGGAACTGAGAGGAAATTTGAGATCATATTTCAATTGTTTAAAGTTATCAGAATACTCACTCTGCTTTCTGAGTGAATGAACACGGAGTATCTCCCTTGTGGCTGCAAACGTAGAAACTCTTTCCTTTCTGTGAGCCATCTTTGGTGCCGGTTTTCAAAAAACATGTCTGCTCTGGAAGAGTAATAATTGTTTAGCAACACAGATTGATAATTAGGATCAATTTGGATAACTGCATACAGTGAGTCATGCGGCTACGCTTGGCTTCGCCTCTATAATGACATCCTTCTAAAAATCAAATTGACACTTCTCTAAACCTAATTCAATTATTAATTAACACTAAACAGTCTTCAGTTTATGATATCATTCTCGGAATTTCAGTCAGGCCTATCAATAACCCAATGCCTTAATTTGATGCCTTAAACCTTAATGTGAGCAGCATTTTATACCAATTATTGCTAAGCAGCTAAAGTTGGTCTGTGTTTCTTGTAAGCTGTTGACCCCTGTGCATGCGTTGAGGGCTACCAGGTACCATCCTTGTTCATGCACAGGATCTGTCAACACTTAGGCGTCACAAACTGGCGACCGCTGCAATCCGATAAAATATAATGCTTTAAATTTAAAATTATGTTGCTATTTGGTTTTGTGAGTTTTTAGTCCAGGGGGGAGGAACCCGCCATAGGTTTTCTCATATGCTTAACACCCAGCAATAGATTTTAGTTGTTATATAATTATTCCTTTCTTTCTATGGAATATTGCATGTATATGCAAAATAAATATTATTATTATTAATATTTAATGACTGATTAGGCCTTGATTACTAGAAATCTGATTAGAGTACGCCTAATTAAATGCATTTGATTTTGATAAACTTGAGGCCTAGAATGGCACTAATGCTCCAATACTGTAGAACAGGTATTTTTCTCTGGCACCTATTTTTGACGGTTTTTCAAGGTTTACGTTTCACTGCAAAAATCAAATCCGTGTAAAATAGATCTCAATACATGTCAGCCAATTAAGCATATATACAAGCAGGGCTGGGTGCATATCCATATCCGTGATCCGTCGGATATTGCAGGTGTTCCGTTATCCGTGTTTTAGCACGGATAGTAAAACACGAATGGTGTAAAATTGAAGTGTCCGTTTCGAGCTCAGCACATAGCCATTCCGCTGCTCACTGAAGCTGAACGATGTCAATTACAAGGATAGATAAACAATAACACCACAATGCGCTAATTCTGCCTTTGTTTAAACTTTGAAGTAAACACAATTCTAGGCCCTTGAATCTCTTCAGTCATCAGTACTCAACACGCAAGAGCAACGTAATCACGCATTGTTGATCTCCTTTAGTGCTTATTTTTTCAACAAGTGATAGCTTTGTCAATTGCAGTTTTCCTATGAACCACAAACAGCGCTGCATTTCATCACTTTCTCATCCTTGAACTACATGTATGTATGTTCAAATGATGTATGTTTGAAAATGATCAGACATGTACAGTTAATAATAGTACATGTACTTGGCAATCTAGTGATTTGAATTATTGCAAACTTTCTATATAACAATTGCCATGAACTGCTTTGCGCCTCATGAAGTTACTAAGTTTGTACATTTCCAAATCATGTTTGTTGAAAGTGTACAATGTAGCACAAACTGCACGTCACTGTCCTTGCATCTTGGGCTTATAATCTGTGACTATTAAAATGGGGGAAAAATACTTGTTTACGCTGATAATGAATTCACCTCTGTGAAATCGACATGTAAGCAAGTTGTCTGTATCAGGGTCCTCACCAGCCCAAAATGAAAGCCCTTATTTTCTAACATATGCGGCAAGCGCCGAAGCGCTGCAAACCTAGGGGGTCCGGGGGCATGCCCCCCCGGAAATTTTTTCAAGTATTACGTTGTGAAACTAGCCAATCTGAGTATGTCTAAAGGAATATATAAGGTAATCATGTTCCTTACTAAAACAAAATAACTAAAGGATTTTATTCTTTTTCAAAATTTTATTCTTTGGTTTTTAACTTTGCTCCACTTATCGGCAACCTCCTGGAGGTGGGCTTCCATGTCCTGTCAGCTGGGGCCTTCCATGGTAATCATCATAAGATTATTCAGTGTAGTGTCGATCAGCCTGTTCCTCTTGTTCGGTCTGAATCCGCTTTATGGCAGAAAATCCCAGTTCACAATCTGTTGAAAAATAGCCTCTTCTGCGTACCCGTTGTTGGAGCTGTGATGAGAGGGGGGCCAGGGGGTGACCGTGAGGGATCCAACCTCTGCTTCTTGGCGATCCAAGAGTCTAAGCTCTGCTTGCGTTTACTGGCCATAATGCGCGTAAAGAGTACGTAATGTGCAAGGAAAAAACCACGAACTGACGATGCAGAATACAACACCTACCTGGAATCCTGCGTTTATATACTAGTACTCTCTTCCCATTACCCGTATGCTATGACCCTTAGCCAATGAGGTGCGAGAACTTCATAATTACAGTAATATATCATAGTGTTTGTTGAGCAGTAATGCGAGTAAAAGCCAACTAATAGGCATTAATTGTGAACAATCTCTCTCTATAAAACCATGAGCATGTCCATTTGGGTTGTCGATCATGTGGTTGGCAGCTACCGCTAATATAAATTGATACCACAACACAATAATCAGCGTCAAAACAAGTGCCGCCGTTTGCCGACAAAGTTTACACGCGATCACAGATAAGCTGGCGCCGATTGAGGGGAGCAGGAGGTGCTAGGGCAACTCGTCTTTAATGAGCAGTCAGCCGTCGCGAGGCGAGGCGCCTGTTTTATTTACCAAGCTTGAAGTCTTGAATATTGACAGAAAGAGGAAAGGGAAATGAAATGAATCACATGCGCAAATAAATTCTTGGTAAAAAAAAAAAGAAAAAAAAAGCGTATCGCTGAAAAAAGGGAAGCGTATCGCAGAAATTTAAGCATATCGCCCCGAAAATAAAGCGTATCGCTCGCGATACGCTATAAGGCTCTGGCGAGAACCCTACTGTATGTGCGATTTCTCTTGAAACTTATTCAGAATGTTTCTTTTAAAGAAATGTACAAGAAGCAAGAAAAATGACAGCAGTAGGTCAAGGTCACTTGTCTGCAGGTAGAGCGTGGCTTTAGCGCTCACAGCGTGTGCCAGGCGCTGGGCTATTATGCTGCAGGTGCATGCTCCCGTGTTTGGGCATAAATATCCGTGTCCGTATCCGTCGGATATTAATATCACGGATATCCGTTATCCGTGTATCCGTGTAAAAGCACTATTCGCCCAGCTCTATATACAAGTAGGATTGAGAGACAACTACTGCTAAGTAGCGTTCGTGCGAGTGAGAGATCTTTTAATACTGTTGTAAACAGAAGGAGTCAATGTGAGTCAATCAGCGGAAAGTTTGAAAAGGACTTGTGCACACAAGTGTAACGCAATGATTAAGCGTGCGTTGCAATGTGCTTAAATTTAGCCGACGCACAAGGCAGAGCAATTGTTGATTAGAGCAACCATGCACGACCGCAAAAACACATCCTGCGAAAAAAGGGTGACCCTCTTACCACGGAAATTAAGTGCTGGGTAAAATACCTAAATACCTGCTATACAGTAATCTGGAAATAGATCATCATCTGATGATATGGCATCAGCTCACTCACCAGTTGATGTCAGTTGTCACACTCACTCACCTGCTCACTGAGTGACACTCTCAGTCTCACTCAGCCAGAATCATGACTCATGGTCATGGTGAGTCGAGTGACAGAATGTGGTCTTTGCTGCTGAACCATGTCGACTCTATTCACATCTAGAGCGACTTCGGCAGCCACCTCTGACAGAGTTACATTTAGATTTCCTTCATCAGTTCCTCGTTCGCCATCGCATTCAGTAATTATTATAACCGCTCTATTATCGCTCATTGGAATAAGAACGAACATAATTCGGCAAAACAAAAACTACTCACTGGAATGAACATTGCAGAATACCTCCTCCATGACAAGTGCAGGATTAATCGAACGTTAATACACGTGTCGATTGTCAGAATCGGTATGAATTCCGAAAAAATAAGAACGAAAACAAAGTAAGATTTGAAAAAGTAGTTTTAGTAGAGTTCGAAACTATTCCGGTATAACAACCCGGAACTGAATTTACAGTCTCATCATGTATTGAAATGCGTTATGATATTAATCGAAAAATGTCAGCTGGAAAACTGCGAGACATAAAACTTAGAATATATTATTAGTCGATTTTGACTGATTTATTGAAGGATTTAAATAACTATGACACATATAGTAGGAAAAAATCCACAAACAGAAAGTATGAGTTGAGAAAGAAGAACAGAAAAATCAGGAGGAATAAAAATATTGAGGACTATTCACTTGATCAAGGCATATTGATATTCGAGCGCCATTCGAGAGAGAAACAAAAACGGACTGACATTCACCAAATATACAGGCTAATAAGAAAGCGTTTCACATGAGAACAGATGCTAGTACATGTATATGACGTCCATTTTCAAGGTCATTGATATCTGAATGACTTTCAAAGCGTATAAGATTTTCACTCGGAACACTGTTGTAAAATGCACAAAACTATCATAATGCGTCAACACATAAACAAAACGGATTGCATTCAAACTGTGTGTCCTAATGTTTAAAGCGATCTATAATCAAGCCCCATCCTACATAAAGGAGATAATATCACTCAAATTCCCGACTAGGACGCTTCGATCACAGGCAGCCGTGCTCCTGGATGGGAATTATGACGATTTGAATGAATATTTGAAGGCTTATTTATTTCGAACAGTTCAGGTTCTCTGAACTATTTTTTGCATTTCATGTTTTATGGTGTTATCTTGTTTTTACATTATACGCATCTGAAACAACATTTTATGTGATTTATGCGTTGAAGAAATAAACTTATTATTATTATTTATTACTAAAACAAAACAAGAAGCGATCTCACCTCCTTTGTACCAGATGGAGAAAAACTAAGCCACCCAAATTTCAAGCATATTATAAATAATTATGCACTCATTATAATTATGTTCTCCACATAATAATAACGATAATTTATCTATTGTGATGCACAAATGTATTCGACTAATTATTGGCTAATCAGTGCACAATTTGAGTCCTTCAATTAATTTACAATTTTTACGTTTCACAGATCGAAGGGATCCAGTAGAGATCTCATGAATTTATGCAACCAACACCCCCCCCCCCCCACGCTAATTCCACAGGGGGCAAACCGAGAATCATGCTGAAATAGGATTTGGAACTCCTTTCATTCCGAACTGAATGAATTAAAGACAGTATTTTATTTGGAAACAGTTTATTGTATAATGGATTATGGGTGCATGATTTCACCCTTGGACGCCTATTCATTTCCATTACTATTCAGCGAACACATATATGTGATATACAACCGCCGCAAATAAAAACAACGAAATTGTAGAGTTATACATTGTAAAATAATATAAAAGGGGTGTTCGGATAAAATAATGGCAAAAGGATAAAAAATTAAGATGTCAGACAAAATAATAGCGTCATATTGGTTCAATACATAATGCTAGCGCGATTTCAGAGAGGTCGGAAATCGATGAAGAATTTTGTATATCAGCATGCATGCGTGCCTGTCATGGTAGACTTGATCTTACAGAGCTATAAGGAGTTGAAAAGTGGAAGTTTGGTGTTTTAATTCAGGAGTAGCTGTAACTACGCCATGCTGTGTAATATGCACCAGTTAAGGATGCACTTTGAGGATCTTCAAATTCCACGTGACAAACGATTTAGACACGTGAACCAATGGCTAATTATTAATTAAAGTGTCTATGACACTTCAGCCCCTAGATTACATAAATCGATTCACGGAGGTTTCATTATGCCCTTATATGGGTCAAAGTTCAATGTAGTGCGACTTCTAACACTTTTAGAACGCTTTTTCCGAAAAAAAATCAGCCCCCTCACTCCCGAGATTTGAAACGCGAGATCCCTCCGGATCGGCGTTGTGACGTCACAAAACACCAAGGTATAGGAAATTAACATGGGGAGACGACGAAATTTCCGATTATCCGAAAACTAAAAATCAAAACAAGTAAATAACATTCGCCATGTTTAGAACAACTTCCGCTCTATTCAATCGACCAATCAGCAGACAGCAAAATACCGTCTAATACTATCTACAACCCCCAAAACTGAGCGCGCTATGCATAGCGATTCGCGCCATAAAAAAACAAACGTAACTGCATGTACCAGGCTTCTAGTCAATCCCGATCGCAGAATGGGGAAGAGGGAGGGAGTGGTAAATTCGGTGACTTAAAAATATATTATTTCACTTGAACTAAACTGAATAATGGGGCTATAATATTACTTATAAATATTATTTACATCTAAATTTGTTAGCCCTCAACAGTCACTCCTTGGATAGGTGAGCTCATTCAGTTAGGATACTTACAAAAAAATGATTTGAAAAGTCCCCTGCCTTTTGAATTATGTTAATGACTATGCTTATTATTATTGACTTAATCGATTCATTAATTTATGATAAATTTCTCTACTTTCTATATATTTTTCCGAAGTGTTTCCCCGAAATGAAATAAGCATGAAATTACTATTATTACAGCCATCTCTTCGCCTATCATGCTTAGTTGATGCACACACACAGGCGACCTTGAGATCCTATTAATTAGTACTTCCCCCAACGTAACAATGGCAACAAAGAAATAGATCAAACGATATGCTTAACGGTTAAGTACACCTTTTATGATTGGATTTAATCTTGTGAGATATAGCAGTCACGATCGCTTGTGGAATTCAGGCAAATTCACAAATCAAATTAAACCATTCTTGATATTATTTATTCAGGCAAGTGAACAAAATGGAACAAAAATATTTAGAGAAATGAATTGTTTTTAACACCATGAATAAATTACTATATATAATTATATATGTACCAATAATCGGATGTGATGATATAATATTTTTATAAATGAATAGTGACATAAAAAGTATTTTATACCTATAATTAAATTAAATTATAGATTTAAAACTTTCTTGGATTATGTTTTGAACAAGAGAAACTGCGAAATATCTTAATGACACAAATGAATACATTTCATAAATCAAATTGCTAAAATAATTAATGATATAATTAATTCAATAAATCAGGGAATAACTATTTCCATCTGTCTTAACTTATTATTATTATAATAGTTTATGGCCGACTGAAGTCTACATACATGTATATGATAAATGAAATAAATTATGATAAAATAAAATAAATAAATGAATAAATAAATAAGCAATGCATCGCATATATTCACAAATAGAACGGACTTCTAATGGTGCCACAAAGATTAGTTAAAAACTGTATACGTAATTGAACAAGTAATATTTGAATAAATTGCTTGAGTAATTATTTCACTTATTGAATTTAGTAGTGAATTTATTCACTTCTGGAAATTAAAAATAGCATGTCTAAGAATTTCAATAATTAACTTGGTTAAATGCAAATATTATGCCATGACTTTGAGATCCTTTGATCCGTATACATTAATACAATCATGATTCTTTGTCAACCACATGATCATAAGCAGATGTCAGGGTGTAAGGCTCAGGGCGGCAAGTGAAGTGAGAATGCTGCTTCTTGCTTGAGTTTGAAGACACGATATGACAGTATCAACATGCACCTGAAGTGAGGTTAAATCATGAACAAGTGAAGGCATGGATATTTTAGCTTATACACACCAAATTTGGCATTTTTTCGTGATTTCCAGACAACATGCTGCCCTAGTTTGGCTGAGGGAGACTGCTATCACGGCTCTGTCTTCCTTGGTCTGTCACATACTTCAGGATTGCGAGGCTGTAAATTGAATAAAACTATCAAACAAAAAATCAAATATAGAAACACTGATTATTATTAATTGAAATGTTCAACAAACGCATGAATTTCAATATTAACCAAAAAATCATAAATATTATTATTTATTGCCTTTGAGTGATTATGGCACTTATGCCTGAATTCTCAATTGTAGCCACCGAGCTACTGCTCAATATCTGCAGCCCATGAGCAAAAGCTACTCAACTGGTTGTCCAGCAGATCCAATGCTATTTATAATTATATGGTCTGTTTAAAGCTGCCATGCTTTTCAGGGCCAACTAGGTCATGGTGAGCATATTGCAATACTTTGAGGCTGGAACCAAATAGTGATTTACAGCATTTGCTAACTACATGTGTTGTCAAACCGGAATTTGCATCCAATTTTATTATGCTTACATAATTTGACATATATTTGTGTTTTCACTATTTATGCATACATTTTCATCAGAGCTTGATTGAGACATGACGAAGTAAATTCAATGCCGCTTGGCCGTTAAGCCAGCTACGCATCTGTTTGATATGTAATTACCATCCTGACAACACGATTTTAAGAGATTGTCGTCACACAGCCAAAAAGCAGAATTAAGAGCTAAACTGCATGATTATCTGTTTGATTATCATTCAGTATAGCCACGAAGACCAATAATTATTACTAGGCAATATTATGAATATATTATATGGAATATAAATTAGGGTTTCAATAACGGCACGACTTTTAATAATAAAAATTTGAAGTGATTGCTCGCCACGCCCGGCCTTTTCCGTAGTACGGTAATAGTCATCTCGCCCTGCCCTTTCATCAGTACCGCTGACAGTCATCACGCCCGTGCGTAATGTACCAATGTGTGATTGTCATGCCCCCCTTTATGCCTTACTTCTTGCATGCACTCATAGAGGTACTGGGAAGCTGAGACAAAGCATATAATTATGGTGACGGGCGTGTTCACTAGTGGTTTCCATAATAATTAGAATGCAATTATATTATATAATTATATATAGACGGAAAACTTTAAAATAAACTTACTTCCATAATGATAATCCATGCGTGACAGGTAGACCCATTATCCAGAGGACTTGACTTGAACAAGTGGCCAGAAAAGGGTTCCCGTGGAGGCATGCTGAACTGCATCAAGCATGGATCCTTCGATGGCAGTCTGAATCTGGTCACCGTCACGTGTGGTCACCGCGGTTGATCGAGCTGCGAGCAGTGAACACTCTTGCATTGACAGTGTCACTGGTGAAGTCACTCACTTAGTGAGTTACTCAGTTAGTCACTACTCAGGCGAGTCAGCGAAGTTTCCGTCGCCTGTTCGTAGCAAAAACCGGCGATGCAGTGTCGTGGACTTCTCTCCCGAGTGCTTGACCGTTCATTTGAACTCATAGTATTCAATCAAAGCGATTCAATCATTTAAACACAACTAAAATGTAAAATTATCGCGATCGAGCAGACAATCAAAACAGCGCTCCAAGAGCCAAGGTCAAGGTCGTCGTGACGTCACAAATCACCTTGTCAAGCGAGAGGTGAAGCGGGATTTCGAAAATCGTTTTTTTCGCGCCCTCAATATCCCTCACTTTGCGGAGGTGTAAATAGTATTTATAGAGGACGGATCATGGTTTTATTTATTGCAATAACAATTAAAATATTCAATTTTATTAATAAATTCATTTAATATGCAATATAAAAACACATTTTGAAGTGTCATGGACACTTTAAGGTGATCGAGGCAGGTGAGCAACATATTCGACAAACTCAAGTTCAAATTTATTGGAGCGCTTTCAAAATATCTAAGGGCATTAATGCTGAATATTTTAACAAATTTTGATGACATATGCATGTCATTTGGAATGAATAAATAAATCTAAAAAAATTCACCTCAAGAGAGGGTACAATGAAGATAGGAGGTTGCGGGGGTGCACACCGACATAAGCCACATATTATAGCATATAAAGGGTTAATTCACGGTGGTCGTGCATTCTTTATGATTCCTTAATTACAACACCTGTGTGGTACAGAGCTAACCATGCTGATATCAGTCTATATCAGTATATGCGCAGGGTTGATAAACCATAATTTCTATCAAATCTATAATATAATCTGCTCTCGGTAAATTCCGGTCGATACTTTTGTATATGTTTGTAAACACGCACATGCATGGGGGTCGGGTGTGCCGCTTGCTGACTGACGAATGCGAAGTCTTCATAATCGCATCCCACCCTCCGGAAAAATTCTCGTGACTCACATGCTACGTGATGTCATATAAGGACTTCCCCGTTCATGCTGCATAGTGGGTGATTCGGTTGACTGGCGAAGCGAGTCGGATGCTTAGTTGAGCGGAGGCTATATCCACCCACAATGACCACGGCAAACGGCGCCTTCTTTCGGTATTAAAGGAATGCCAGCCCCGTAAGTAGGTTACAGACCTCTCTGCGACACGACATTCTGCCCCAAGAACCTGGATTAATATTCATTTACAACATTCTCCTGACTGGTGAGTGTATGTACTAGTAATGTCTATACGGGGGGGATGCATAAGCAGCATTAGATAATTATAATTGGATTGCTTCCTCTTTCAGCTTCCATGCTATATATCTTTGTTTTACTTGTACTCATGCCTTTAATTTTAATGTAGGTATGCTTTATAGTCACTGTGTGTTATTTACTCGTGCGTACAAACAAGAATAATCTTGAGTTATAGTGAGTAAGAATAAGCGTTGAATACACTTCAAGTGCATGGTGAGATCAGAATTCGCAGATTTTGTTAACAAATCACACAGACTCTGATGTTCAATTATTCCGCTAGGATGTTTTCTTTTAAACATTTTGCCCACTGTTCTACCAGACAGCATTTTACGCGATGTTTCTCCAATGGTCCATTGTCTGTAAATTGTAATAATGATCCTGATCGCAATTGATGGCATAGCTATGTAATTTATCATCACATGTACTGCATGTAAAGTATAAGTAATTGGTCGGTACATTTTTTTTTATTGCGATGCAATCGAATGTATTTTAATAAATGGTGTCGTAATTGATTGCCGGTCATTGAACCCCTCATCAGCTGTTGATGAACTGTATAGATACATTTCGTATGCATGGACCACTTCACTCGTTGCATCATTGCATGTCTAACGAGCAGACGACGGCCACACCACCAGTCGAAGCGGCCGACTGGGTATTACGTCAATGTCGTAGCATATAAATATATTCTACCATTCGTGGGGCTGTGGCTGTTTTTAGTGAGTCAGGGTGTCGTTATAATGTTTTGAATAGCGATGTTTTGTGGCGTATCTGACGCCGCTGTTCGCTATCTGAGACACACCATGACGTCTTTGTTCAGCATTATCACGACTCGGAGAGAGCGTCGAATTTTAAGAAGAATTAAGGCTGCTATATTTAGAGGTACATCACAACATGTACTGCACCATTATATTTGTATATACGAATAATTCGGCCTACAAATAACACAGAGTGCCTGTCCTGAAATACTGCCTGTATCTTTCTTACCACAGAACATTGAACGATCAAGCTAAAATATTCACATTTAAACTAACAAGATTCATGCGTTAATTCATTTTTAAATAGCGAGAATACACGACTGACCCGAGGTCAAAATGTATATCAGCCTGTGGTATTTTCATTGCTATCAAATCATAAAATGCACGTAAGCCATCCTAATGCAATAATTGGGATATTCAGAATAATCCGATTTATAATGGAAAAACATCATTGGTATCTGAATAGTATGTGAATAATATACGATAAATATATAATTTTTAACTACAAAGGATTACAACAAAACGGCTCTGAAAATCTGATATTAAACTTCAAATTGCATCGGTTTCGGTGGCATAACTACATTGTATTAGGCCTACTTTTGATTAACGGACTTTTAAGATGAAGATAATTATATTTTGAACCCGTTTAAAAAAAACTATACAAAGATGAAATAATATAGAGGTTCGACATTTATTTGTTATTATGTACGTATGATAAAAATGAAGAAAACAAATGTTTATTCGAAAGGACTTTTCCGAGAAAGCCACCGAACGAAAAGACTAGTTATGCAAGAGCGCTGACCCCATAGAAAACGGAGAGTGACGACATCTTGAATTCAGTTATTTGGCCAAATTATAGATAAACCACGAATCAAATGAGTTTAATCAGTGCATACATATATATATATATATATATATATATATATATATATATATATATATATATATATATATATATATTTGTCATATGAACCCGTGAAAGTTAGCATTGTCACTGGATTCACACACAAAACATGGTAATAATTTTACTATAATTAAGATAATAATATGTTCTCCAGGGGCTATTGCTCACGGTTAGTGATGTACGTATGTATAAGCGCAAAGAACGCTGGCGATTGTCACCACTCATGCATCACCAAAAGCAGCTGCTACATTGATGCACACAAAGCAAATGGGGACCCACTGGCGAAGCATTGTGACCCTTCAGCTGTCGCCCATAGAGCGTCTGATTCGATCCGTTAACTAAAATGCACGTGTTGATTGAGACTTTGACCCATTTTAATACCCTTGGGTTACGTCGGATATAAGCTGAGCGTTGTGTTATCATAACCGTGCATATACCTGGTATGTTCTTCAAAAATATACATGCATCGGGTAAATTTTGACTTAAGAGTATTCGTTGAAATATCCGAAATATTGACGAATACAAATTCCTCAAACGTTCACTGTATCGAGCTCCTAATTACTGGAAAGTGGAAACATTCATCAGCGATAAAGATGCTATATCCATGGTACCTCCATATATAAGTATACTGTATAATTATAGTGTATGTTTAGTACTCATGCACATTCCAATTTCCAACCCCTTATTTTGCACCAAGCGGATTTAAAAACTTTAGATCCATAGTTATGCCATCGTCTGTATATATTGCATGCAAGCTGTCTCTAGAAATATTAAAGGCCTACAATACTTGTACACGTAAGTAGTAACTATACTAGATACAAAGATACCCCATAATATGGGGTATCTTTGTATCTAGTATAGTTATAGAAAAACAAGCTATATTATAGCTTGTTTTTCGTACACGATATTACAAATGCGTAACATATCCCATGTTTCTGCGAAACCGTGCAAAACTATGTATATACTCACTCACGCGCAAAACACGTACAGCTGCTGTACATGAATGTAGCAGCAATTTACATGTATATTATAAGAACGTACTAATTATTAACTTCAAACCTTGTCCATTCCTGACTAAAGCGGGGTCTTCCACTGTTTCAGGTCTCCCAACAACGTCACAAAATGAGGAACAGCATCTGGTTGGAGTTTTTCGGTGAGGTCTCGAGCGATATTCCGTTTTATGTCTTCGCCATCATGACGACGGCCACGTTGGTCCTTGGTCTGCTCAACATCTTCATCGGATGTTGTGCAAAAGGAATGAGTGAGGAA
>KB302615.1:632378-664513 GCA_000328365.1 Capitella teleta
ATTGAGGTGCATTCAGACCATGTAGAAGTGAACCAGGGATATCGTGGATCTATGTTGGGATAGTGAATTTGTGATTGTGGAAGATGTGTACATTTCATATTATTATGTAATCCGCGTTGCAGATCTACCCGACATGCCTCTTGATTGGCCTGACGATGTTCATTGGCGGACTCATGGTGAAATCGTGGGCTATCTTCTCATTCTATAAGTGGAACACATCGAAGAAAGCGGTGAGTATTTTATAGCGATTGTAACATGCAAGTCAAAACATCCCCGATTAAAACAGTCGATCAACGAAGAATGGAAGCCGAATGTCTGGATCTGGTTGCTAATCCTCATCATGGGCGTCTGTGTTGTCGTTTGGACCGTCACGTTTAAGTCATCTTTGCATTACGTCGTACGTATTTCAACTTCATACATACTACGTTTTTCATGCGTGATGTTATGGTTGTCAGGAGCAAGAAGACGGCCTCGCTATTTACACTTGTAAGTGGACGAACACATTCGAGTGGTTGACGGCCACAATGGTGTGGCATGGATTGCTGCTGATTGTGACTTTTGTTGCTATCTTTGCCAACTGTTGTGTGGGAAGCGAAGCCCGTAAGCAATCCGGAGCAACATCTCTTGTGACGATCAACACGTTGGCTGTCGCGATGGCTGGGTGCGTGTTGTACTTCTTGACGGAGTCCAGCGCGACCATTGCGTATGGAATCTATGGGGCGTTGGCCGTGTGGATGTGCTTTTTCGGCAACATGATCATCTTCCTCTATAAGGTAAGATCCAGGTGAAGGTCAATTTGGTGCAGGGTCACATTTGGCTCTCTTGCTTCAGGCTGCTTCTGTTTGCTGTTGTACAAAACGTGAGGCGGGAGAGGACTTTGTGGGAGATGAGCACTACGACACCATTAAGTCTGACAATTCAGATATCGTTGGCCAAACCAACCAGACCTTCACAAACAATGGTTACGAACCGAGCAACAGCACAGAGAATTTCAACTATTGAAGAACCGATGTGATTCATTGTGGTGCATTTTGTTCGGTTTCTGCATGGTTGTTATATATATTTTTTTTTTTTTTTTTTTGATTTCTGGTTGTTGTATTTTTTCGTTCTCTCGTTTCTGGTTGTATTTTTTTTTTTTTCCGTTTCTGGTTGTTATATTTTGTGAGGCGTTTTGTTGTCTTCTGTTTTCTCTTGCGTAGTGTGTCTTTCATAACATCTATACAACTATTTTCCATGTGATTTTTTTTTTTTTTGTTATTGTTTAAAAATACAGTTTAAATATTAAAAGAATTGGCCTGCAAATGTTTAAAATCAAAATCAAAATTTTTGTGCGTCTCAAATTTAAACGAACACCAGATTGAAACAACAGAATGAATGATTGGCGTAATTTTTATATTTTGACAGATTGGCAAAAATTCCGAAAAGAGACAACTCTCAATTTCACATTAACCAATGAATGACCAATCGATGGAATCATTACGCTACACAGATTTGTGATCATAACGCACCGTCCGTCTGGCTGTAATTTACTAATAATTAATTAAATAATGTATTCTCTACCATGAGCTATGAGGTATACATAGGACCGAAATTAAACAAACTATAAAACTAAATAGACAGAAAGCCGTGCACTGCCTCACCCGATGTATAAATTGAGGTTATAAAATGCAATTTAACCTGACTAATTAATAGTAATTATGGGTGTGATGATCGTCTAATTATCTAATTACGTGTATAAATGTGTTCATATTTTTCGCATTCTCTGGTACTTCTTGGTTCGTGATATTCCATAGAAAGTTCACTTTTATACAACGAATTTTCCCACACAATGTCGATTGAATCTCTATTTGCACATTTTATGTCCGTTCTTTTCTAGAAAACATTAATATTTTAAGCCCCATGTCTGTGAAATAAATAAAAATAGGTATATTCAATTTGCTTTTGTTTTTGTTTATAATTGTGTACCAACATTATTGATTGGCCATGCCTGGAATTTTTGAGGGGCTACCCTCTATGGGTGCTCAACCGCATAGTCATCAACAGCAAATGCACTCTGAACTATAAACATGAATATATAAATATGAAACATGAAAAATGATTATATATATCATTTTATTCGTGAAAAGAACTCTCATATTTTGATGGCGATGAACAATGGAACATAATGAACAAAAAAAAAATAAAAAAAAAATAAAAAGGGTACATGTACATGGTGAGTTTACCCGCTGGAACAAATTAAAAATAGAAACAAGTTAATATCTTCGTAAGATAAATTCAAAGAGTTGTGTGATGGTATTCGCTCATAAAGCAGGTCAACAATGGCCGAAACACTAGGAAAATCTTCAGCATTTAAATTAATATCACATGCTTTCAAAATTTTGTATTTCATCTCTTGATTTTCTGAGATCATTGGAATTGATAAAATTGTGACATTTACTTAAGTAATCTTATCGGGGCTCATAAAGTGAGATCATTGACATACGCCAAAGCCCCGACATACTTATTTCCTAAATGACAACCAATGTCTGATTTTTCCAATCATTCAATCAGCTCATCCATGTAGATACAAAATAAAATTGGAGACAGTACCCCGCCTTCTGTGAGCTTTTGAAAATTAATACATCGTCTTGTGGTCCGGTATATTCTATAATTATAAGAATATTTAGTGCATGAATAGGTGTCCGCGGTTCACTTGGAAGCAGCGATCGTTGATTTGCTCAGCACGGCTGCACATTCGTCCTCGATACGCACCTTTGTGACCGTCCATTTCACTCCTGATTGTTGATTCAGCCTGCGCATATATATACTTGTATTCACGGTGAGCCAATCTCCATATTCATCAGCTAAAGATACGGTTACCGGTATAATGTGCATGACTATACCTTTGTCAGGTTACCACCAGTATTTATATACAAGTATCCAAATACATGTATAGTTTCCTGCATGTGTTACGAATGTAATTAAATCAAATTACTAGTATATTTTCTCACTCTATATTGATCACTCCGGACTACAGTATAAGTATACGCTGTCCACGATGCCCACAATGTTTATGCACATTGTGTATATATATGCACTTAGATCTTTTCACTATCCAAGAATTACCTGTCAAGAGGAAAAAATGTACGCACCGTGTCTATGTATCAACAAAGTAATATTTGACATTCATAATATAGGCTACATATATGTTGTCATGAATTCATTGAATCAATATTCCATCGAGATTCGTGTTCTTCTTCCAGGAGCTATCTCCATGGCGACGCTCAACATTAGCTCCCCTCCAGCAGCCCTACGACCTTCCCAGCCCACAAACCGCGACATAAGAATCATCCCCGTTCTGTTCGTCCTGCACGGCGTCCTGGGCATGAGTATCATAATCCTCAACTCCTTTCTAATCTTCGTTTTCTGCCGACGTCGACCCTTGAGGTCAGTCGGCAGTGCTTTGATGGTACTTCTGGCGTTCGCTGACCAGGGTGTTGGATGTGTCCTTTTGGTTCCTCTACTTCACTCCTCATGGAATCTGCACATCAAACAACTGCACTGCAATCTCATTGGATACTTCTTCAGTACTTCCTTTTCGTCCTCACTGTATTCCATCCTGCTGCTCAGTCTCGACCGACTGGTGTTCATTCTACACCCTCTGCGATACAAATACATCTGTAGCAAGCGACTGGTAGGCATTGGTGTGGTCGCTTGCTGGCTCTTCTGTTATGGCTTCTGGCTATTCCCAGTGCTTGGTGTCGGGAGCTTCCATTTCGAGCAGAACTGCGTCATGTGCATGTTTAACTGGGCCAGACATCCCGTGCAGTGGGTCATCTACGTGATATGCCTGTTCTTCGGACCAACCTTGGTAACTGGGACTTGCTACCACTCTGTGTGGAAGATTTCTCGCTTCCATGAAGCTGGCAGCATACGAGGGGCCGAGCCATCACAGAGAAAGGCCTCGAGGAGGAGCATGAGGACAGACGGCAAGGCGTTACGGACTGTGCTCGTAATCGTTGGCGTGTTCTACGTTTCCTGGGTGCCTTTCATTTCAGTGTCCATATTTGAGGCCGTCCAGGGTTGGGTACTGTATGGATGGGTTCACACGACCATGCACTTCTTTGCCGCCATCAACTCGCTCTGGAATCCACTGATTTACATCGGAACCAACAGAAAATTCAGAGCAGCTGCCAAGGAATTGTTGGTCGCGTGTTGTAAGAGGTCTTCCCCTGCATCGCCTACCATGAGACCCTTGGCTCTGGAGATGAGTGCATTGAGTTCAGAAAGACGATTCGTGACAGGAGAAATTTGAGAAAAAGCTTGCCTTTGTCAGGGTGTACATCTATGTATGTATATACATGTAATCCTGATAGCATCATGGTATGAAAAACGAGATTGTCAGTTTGAATTGTCTCAATAAATATTGGTTTGTGTTCAACAAAAGAATTAGATTCACAAATGCTGAAATATTTGGAAACTGAATAAATGTATATATACCCGAACCAGAAGAGGAAAAAATATTGAACTTGGAAACGCTATCCCGCGGGAGGGGAAAAAGTTCCTCTCCCAGCAGAAGACTTGGAAGAGCTTCGTTAAAAATTGTCCTGTGACAGCTGATAAAGTGCCTGCGAATCATTTCCGACCGACGTCTGCTTTCGACGGCATGCAGCCAGTCGCAAAGTTCACTTCTCGAAACGAAGTTTAGATTTTAAATTAAAAGATACGGATTCTGCTCTCGCTCCAAGCTTCCAACAATTAAGGGCGATTCGTGGGCTGCATGCGATACAAAGTCACAACCCTGTAAAAGTGAAATTTTGTGGGATTAGTTTATCCAATTTAATGAACTAATTGGTTCAGTTCATACGTCGTAATGCCTGTCAGTGTTCAGGAACACCCCAACATGGTTGCTAGGGAAACACCGGTGAGTATAAACTGTATAATATGATTCTGTATTAATAGACAAAATACCGTCTGAATATTCTCATAATTATATTCTCATCTGGATCACCGCTGACGAATAGGCTACTGTATTGCCTACATTGTATTGCACTCTTGCCACTTGGGAAATTTTACACTGAGTACATTGATTATTAGGCTACGATAGTATAAACTGTATAATATATGATTAATATAAGATTATTTTAATTAGCTTATATCGATAAATATTTAGATCATATTTTTGTAATATCCACTGACGGGCACGCGTTTCAGGCGCTGCCCATAACTCATAATATTAATTTATAAGAATTTTATAAGAATATTAATTTATTTGGCTACAAGATCACCATCTTCAAAGTCCCGACCTAAGAGACTGAACGTTGGTATATATGTATTCACCCAGGGGAATCGAACCCCTTGTCCTTGAATTGAAACTTTGAAGTCTACCACTCAGCCACTGGGCCGAACAGGTAATTGAATATCAGTATAATCGCTATATACACGTATAGCTTCAATGGTACCAGACCTAAGCGAAACTTTACTATATATACGTTTTAGGACGCACGCATCAGTTACATCAATGTATCGTTTATGTTTCAGAGTCCTAAAGGAGCAATCACTTACACCACCGTTCTGAGCGTCCAACGCGACAACCGAACGTTCGAAGTGGATCTCCCGCGCAGCTCTTCCACGCGATTTGCTCCTGCTGTTTACGCCGAGTGCATCCACGTGGACGACTCGGCTGCTCCTCAATACACAACTGCTTGTGACGTCCACAAGAGGAAACAGTCAAGAATGAAAGCGAAAGTGCAAGTGAAACCGAAACTCACACAGGAGCGTTTCTCCGACTCAATTATTTGCTTCAGACGTTCTCCGCTGAAGCTGTTCACGAGCAGCGTTGAGTGCAAGAAAGGTATCGAAACGGTGTTCTACGGTGACACCGTGTATGTTATTCCGCCGTGGACCGAAACCACGCACATCGCCAGGGTCTACTTCGACAGCAAACGTCAGAAGTGTACGTCATCAGTCTCCATGGCAACCAAGGCCTACAGCTCTACTCGCGTGCACCATTTCGGAACTCCATTCGCTTGTACTGATGGCCCACGAGTCACGCATATTGAAAACAATTGTGGGGGGGTTGGGGGGTGGTATAGTCAAATATGATTCAAATTCAAAGTATGGCAAACTAATGAATAGTCCTGTGAGACCGATTCTATTCTTCTTACAACCTCAAATAACGCATGGAATGAATGAAATTGGGCAAATAAAATATCGAGTCAGTCGATTCTTCCTATCGTTGATGGGTGTGCTGGTCTGGCAAGTTGCTCTGCGTTTGGTCAAGTGTATGATTAGATGACCACCACGCTAGCGGCTCACTTCGATGGTCGAAAGGTTGTGTTCACAATTTTGTGATCTTGGAATATTCCTCCGTACAATTTATTTATAGCTAACCCTATATGGTTCCTGTAACGACGCTAATTTAGAAACGTCAGTGTTTTTGTAGTCACTCCAATTATTTATATTGACAAGATGTCAATCTCAAACATTGCTCGATATACGTGTACATGTATATAGAGTGGGCCAAAAGTAGTCTATCCAATGTTACGCCATTTAATATAGTATCTTTGGTCGTAGGCTCGCTTCATCACAGAATATATACCTATACTAATAGGCCCTACATTTTTATGCTATTGCCCGTTTGGTCGATATACTAGCTAGTACTATTGCATGTAGTACTATTGTATTGTATGTAGGCTCCTATACGTTTAGTAGCAAGTTGTTTGTTCTGTGAATCATGACCCATTTTGGCTACATTAGGGAACCAATATCGGTAATAGGGACATGTTTCTTGATCAACCAAGTTATCAACGACTGAGAACGAGCCAATCGATCGTGTAGTTACGTTATGGCTACTACAGCAATCCCGTTATGATTAATAACATGAACCGCGTTGCAGTTGTTTACAATAGTCATCGTCGTGAGAAATAGTTCCCTAGCAACGGGCCAAACAACTAGCAAATAACAAGCAAACACAGAATGACATCGATCAATATCAAGAAATGAATTCAATAATAATTCAAATAACATAAATACGATGTACATAAATGGTGCTATCCTCAGCGAATAAGATTATCTCTCCGCGGGATCTACTTTTCTCCTGAGTGTGGGATCATGGAATAGTGCTGTGTTTTCCCGTGTACTTTGTATGGCGGCGTCACGGGCGGCCGACGGCGTCTCCTCGCTCACTTGCGGCGTGTGTTCGGTGACCGTGCGCCAGACTCTTGGCTCGCGGCGGACAATTTGCCCTCATTGTGGACACTTCTACGATCCAAATGACGCTCAAGCTGCCGGAGCGACGCGGGAACAGCGCTCTCGTCCCGCGGCGGAACCATCGCCGACCTCTGCGAACGGATCGCGGCACCGGAGAAATAAGGGTAAAATTAACCTCAACCTTCGCCAGACACAGGCGCCGGATGGCAACGCCCCCACGCCAAACCTCAAGAAAAATGCAAGTATATCCACTTCGACTTCCGCGCCTCGTGTTCCAAGCTTTGCTTTCGCCTAATTTTTGGCGTAAACGTTGTAATTATTGATTCATAATTAGTCGGCATCGTTCTCACCGCTATCTCGAATGCACTTGATTACTGTATAAGTCTATAAGAAGGTTATAAGAAGGCAAAACTATACACTAATGGACTGTATTTGTGCCGGGAGTAGACCTAAATTGGTGTACGCAATGCATAACATACATGTTGCACTCATGGTTTACCAGCCTGCTATATACACCAAGTTGACTTATACCTCTTCCTTTGTAGACCTACTGCGTGTATTTGGGACACAACCCCTGTACCAATGAATGGCTCCATGGCATATTCATACATATGTATTCCGGTATATTACCGTATATGTAAATATATAAATGTATGTGAACATATTACATTACCCTGTGGAATTATATTTGATTTGAAGAAGGCGCACATAACTAGCTTTGGGAATAACGTAGAATGAGATTAATCAGATTATCGCCGCAATTGATGTGCCTGGTCTTATTTCTCCAGATTTCCCGTGCCTCGATCCAAGTACGTGTAGTATATTATTGTTTTACATCGATTAAGCAGGAATCCCAAGAATATCAAATGGCTCTGTAATTTATTGGATAACTATTTTGTTTTATTGGCTAAACTTCAATTACTATGCTAATGTTAAACAAAAAGGGAAGGTGGGTGGGGGGGGGGATCTCGAAGCCGCTAACGGTGCAGCCTAACTATACTGCATACAGGAATGTGAACGCGCTTAACCGGAAGAAGTTCGTCTCCATGTCTTCTAGTGTAATTCCTCTGCTGCTATTAGAGTGAGGCGCAAATTTGCCCGGAATAAAAACAAACATGCATCCATGACTTTGAGTTTAGGGCGTCAAAAAAAAAAAAAAAAAAAAAAAAAAAAAAAAAAAAAATTCGCTTACATGCTTGGTGATTGTCAACTTGTTCTTGTTCATTAATATACTTGGAACTTTTTTTTTTTTTTTTGAGGGTGTGCCGAAACCAATGTCTAACGAGCAGACCAGCGCGGGGCTAACTGGGTCATTGTTGCCGAAACCAAACTCTGATCCTCCAGTATTGAAATGATTAACATCACAGGCAGCGGCTGGCGAGTAAGGATTTGGCGTCGTATAATTATAACAGCATAAAATCAATATTTATACGCAACACCATTGCGTTTTGGATCCCGATTCCTTTATAGATCGAATTTGAGGATGACGAGCATTGTCTAACGAGCAGACGACGGCCACACCACCAGTCGGAGCGGTCAACTGAGTGTTACACAATGGATGGCGAGCGCTTTCTTAAGAAAATTCACAACATTTAGGGCCGATAATTATTTCTGTTTGCTTACTTGTATAATCTACAGATTTTATGCAAAGGTTTATGCGAAGGGATTGCACGAGTAGGAGATAACCTGATAAGAATTTGTGCTTCCAAAAATAAGCGTGCGCCAGACACGTCCAAAGGCACGTTTTTCATCTGATTTGTGAGACTCTGGTCCCAGTTATATACATGTACCCGGTACTACTATAATTATACTATAGCTGTAATATTATACCACGTACTATGCGTCTAGTACTACTAGTATGAAAACCCGTCCTGTATCGAAATCGAGGCGTTATGCATTTCTACGGAATTAGAGGCGTCGTTCATGGAAATTAAAAGCCGATTCCCAAATTGATCGAGATATGGGAAAACGGATTACACTTATTGCGCAATCTTCACACTTCCGCTTGACTTTGAAACCGACTGCCAAGTGAGCTAAGGATTCACTGATTCATAATCGAAGTGTGCAATTGCCGAAGTGTCTTCCCAGTTGTGCGCTATCTTTGGATGTTTCCGGAAGTTTTTCCGTTCGCCAGATAATGACGTCACGTGAGTTCAATCAACACCGGCATGACGTCACAGCCTGCTTGTTCGCTGCCAAGTTCGCTTCATCAGCGATCCATCGAATGCATTATTCACGTGCATTATGCACATGTATTATTCAGGCAACTGCGATTGCTGCGTCTGTTGTATACTCAATACTGCGCAGTGTGCATGGCAGTGCATGTTGATCGACATCCCGTTTAAACTGGGGTTCGCTGACTCAATCATAGAAGAAGTAATTACCTGTAATCTCACTGTGACTTCACCATTTCAATACTAAAACTTGTAAGCAGGATTTATTTACTCATTTTATACAGTGATTCAAAGGTTTATTTACTAGTATATAATATTACTTATTTAGTGTCTATGCTCCGAATTCATCTATCGTTTATGCTAGTACTTTAATCGATTAATTTTTAATAAATAGTTCAATAAAGAAAATATTGTTCAAAGAAAAATCCATCAACACCACAATCGATCCGGCGCATTAAAAGGTATATTAAAAAAATATCTATTTACATAATGTATTATTATTTAACTCCCTTGATGAGCAATCTGTATTTCGCCTTTATCATAACTGATGCTGCATTGGTTAAATGACGTCATGAGATTTCGATTACATTTTTTTGAACATTTTAGATTACAATAACAAAGCGTAATCGGTGTATATTGTGTTATAAACGCGCCCTTCGGAGGCTTCGTGTCTTAATTAACATAGTTTAACGATTGTCAATCTGAGTAAATGGTCGAATTGAACTTTGGGGAAGATATATGGATGTGTGTTTTATTCCTCTTTCGCCGTAATCTGTCTTGCAAAACATCACCGGTAGTTATAGAGACAATTAATTGTGAATACAGATTGACGTAACAAAACTGAACAAGCAGAGGTCATTTACTTATAAGAGGGAATCACATGATTATGAATTGTTCATGGTTTCATCACAAGCACGGGTCCGTATTACGCAATAATTTAACATGGTCAAATACACATGACGGCATGGTTTCATACAATGTTTGCGCAAGCATTATGGTGTAACTCGCACCCAATGAATTTCATTAAAAGTATTTCCTGAAGAAAATTCTTTGCAAATGACTTTGATATGGAAGCTGGAGTGCGTTAAGGGCCGTTCACATATGTGCGTCCGGCACGTGCGGGCGGAAAACGCCCGCACGTGCCGGATGGCCCGCAAATGCGTTGCGTTCACATATGTGCGGGCGGTCCGTGCGTGCGGGCCATATTTCTCATTTGATTTGTAGTTTCTGCGCAGGCAACACTGGCGATCGTCACCGGAGAGAAAAATAAATAAAAAATTGATTGATTAAAAAATGCGGCGTTTGTACACTGAGATACGTGTATACTTTCATATAATCTATTATGTATCCATGTCTCCCATTCCTGTACTTGCTTATCAATCCATACACACTAAATTAGATTATCCTTTTTAATACTACACATTTGTATAGGTGGTTTCACACTATATACAATAGAGATAATTATTGCGCATTAATAAGTTACGAAATTAGGTTAGTTTTCAGTAACGTATTACCCAGTACATACCACATATGCATCAACGCACGATTTGACCCTCCATATATAATTGAGAAAACGGCATATTCAAGAAAAACACATGTTTATTAAAAACTAGACAATGACACAATATATTTGACACTTTGAATAGACGTAAATCTCAAATGGATTTAATGAGCCCAATAAATGATATGAAATGAACATCAACATTCAATAAGTACTATAGTTAATTTCCGCGCCTGCATTGCCTGGGCTATGACACTGAGCTCTGTCCTTGATTACTGGGGTCTGGAAAACATGAGAAGCTTGGAGAGAAGGTGCATGGGTTACTGAAGCATGGGCATCCGGAGTTCAGACTTGAAATGGAGCCGCCTCTGCCTTATGGAATGGCTCCATAATCCGTAGTTTCTCTGCATTTGTCCGGCGCATGCTCAGAAGAAATGGTCTTTCGGATCGTCACCAGTAGCCATCAACTGCCTCCTTGACTCCCTGTGGGCCTCGAGCTGGTTTGGTACGGCACACGATGACCTGGGCCGCTTACTCCGGAATGCCTGCTGGCTCATATCCAGAGCAGGTTCCTCTGCACCACGATCTGTTTCAAGGCTGAAAAGAAAGATAAGAGGAATTACAATGCAATATAAACATCGTTGTTGGCTAGATAATAACGTTATGATTATATTTAACGTTATGATTACTGACTGCGATCTCCGGCAATCATAAAATATTAATTATTGTTGCCTATTCTTCGCTAGAAGCGTGGTAAGCGAGAAGTACAGAGTGAAAAAGAAAGATCTAAATTTTGGCGCGAAACTGCAGACGATCGAAGTATGGAAAACGAAAGTGATGTCGATTTTCGCGACTTTTACGAAAGCCTGGGAAAGAATGTGTATTACAATGTATTATATCAGCGTCTTCTCAGATATTTTGACTTAGACAAAGGGACATTTATTATCATTTAAACGACAGTCCATTTGACAATTGTCATTGTGTACATATTACTCAAATGTGTTGTTTACAAAACACCCATTCATTAAAATTCACAATGAGTAGAAAATTAGAATTGCACCTACCATCACTCCAAAGGCAATTTGACTCCATGTTATAAAATCTGTTAGTCCAGTATCTGTTTCCCCCATCATCTACTATCGTACAAGTTCAATAAGCGCCACAACTGGATCATTCTTCATGCTCGCTCTTCTTCAGCCGGATGTTTCCTCTCTGAATTCCAATCGCCGAATGCAGTCGCGCATGCGCAGATCACGCCGCCCGCATTCTGTTTTCCAAACCGACCCATCTGATTGCGTGCGGGAAACGCCCGCAGAAACGCAGCCGCATATGTGAACGCGCAAACATAAAATAGTGAGATGGAAAATGCTGCGTGCGGGCGGAAAACGCCCGCCCGCACATATGTGAACGGCCCTTTAGAGAGCATGGGCTTAATTAGTTATGAGGTTTTGATTGATCTCCCCACATAGGCTTCAACCCAGAGCTCATTCCGTTGTTCACATCTCGATGACTGAAAACTTGTGCATATTTCATGCGTTTGTATCAAACCGAAAGTAAAGTGCCGTCACGCTGCCACGAGAGGTCTTTGAAAAGGCCTCGCTGTACACGTAACCATGGTAACCCACTTCACCTTTCGTGCCATTGGGAACGCCAGGTGGCTTCGGTGTGTTCGCTTTTGTTCTGTCGGATCGAGACACGAAAAGCGTTTATTAAATTAATAAGGTTAACATTAATTGTTTTTCGGAAATACATTGCGACCCGGCTTCCCGTTGGCGAAGTGAAAGCGAGTCCGGCGTTTTGCGTGTAATATAGAATTAACTGTTGCGTTCAGGTTCAGGTTCAGGTTCAGGTTTTAATATTAAATATACCAAACAGCAAAAGAAAGTAAACAACAGAAATACCCATTGCCGTACTTTATAAATAGCGGCAATAATAATAATAATAATAATAATAATAATAATAATAATAATAATAATAATAATAATAATAATAATAATAATAATAATAATAATAATAATAATAAAAATAAATTTCGTACAAAAACATGTACAGGAAAAATGAACGGATAAAGAAAAACAAAAACGATAAAGGTAAAGGTAATGGTAAATATAAGTGCATACAGTAATCCAAATGTGAAACTAGGCTGTGCTATACAACGAGTGAGAGAGGGAACCTGTGCTAAAATAGAAAAGAAGAAAAAAAAATTAACAACAAAATACAGATTTGCATCAATTCAAGATACGGTAATAATTATACAATCAATTAATACATAGTGAATTAATTAAAAACAAAACATCAGTATTATCGAATTCATTGGATATACTCAAAATATTATCTCTTATATTACATAATTCTTTGATACCCATTGCGGTTGCATTATTGTCTTTAGATGTGGTGTTACATAATATATTTGATTGACTCAGCATGATTCGCCTAATACCAACAGAGGATCGACTAAAGGGAAGAGAGTGAATGGATGACCGAACAAGTCTACTAGTTTTATTGCTGACAGAACAGCTGGAATGAAAAGTTTTAAACCGGTATAATAACTGAAGGGAAATTTCAGGAGAATTCATTAAATAAGGAAGTATGTTACAATGAGTACGTGGATGTACCCTCCAAATCCTGCGGACAATTTTCCGCCAGGCAACATAGAATAAATCGAGACGCCATAAAACTGCACCGTAAAAAGAAGTGCAAAAAGAATTAAATAACTGTGCAACAACACTCGAACTGCAAAATCCAAACCTAGCTAAAAGCAGATTTGCCGAGGCCACTAGTTTGGACTTTCCTCGAGATATAATTTCTCGAGCACAATAATAATATTGAAATTTTAAGAGCAGTTAAACGGAATCCAGAGGCGGATTGTGGCGGCTTCGAAATCGACAATCGTGTCAATTTCAGTCTTGTACAGAGAGAAACAGAGAAACTGGGTTTTCATCCAAAATTCACGCAAACAATAGACATGTCGATTTCATTTTGTGAATAAGTAATCTGTATCCATGCCTTGATTGTCTTGCGATGTCTAACAGAGGCACAGCGATCGGAGGCAAACGGAATGTTGCGCGCGGGAATGGACCACCATTAGGTCTCTCGTCACTTTGAAGTCAACCCCTCAACGATATCCCGTCCATCTTCGCTATTGCGTGAAACGGGTGCTGTCCGAGACAGAGCCGGGATAGGAAGGGTTAGGCTGATCAAATGACGCCAGGACAGAGCCAGTCGGGTCCTGTTTCTCCGGAGCCGATTCCTCCCAGCCACTGCATCTCCAGTCGTCGAAATTGGGTTGCATGAAAAGTGCGGACACGGTTCGGCAACGGCTTCATGATGCTGAACTCACTGTTCGGCGCCCATTCCGAGGTCCAATCCTGACCCCTCCACTCCGCCAGAGACGCCTCAGATGGGCCCGTCAACACGAAAGATAGACCCGCCAGAGATTGAGCAGCGTCGTTTCCCCCAATTGGAGACCCGGGCAGTCATCCAGGGTATGCGTGCAAGATGCAGTGCATCCGTTCCGTCGGTGCCAGAGGTGGACACGCGCGCGATACTGACCCCTGTTTTGTTCCATTTTTGTGTATTGCCTGGCGTTGTGAAAGCACAAAGAGCCCCCCCCCCCCCCCCACCTCTGTTTAGGTCGTGTTCATTTCACTCTCAATCGATTTCGACATTTCGACGAAATTTTAAAATAAATGCTCCAGAATAATTTTAGAATCTGAGGGTATATTTAGTTTGACTCTATAGGATTCTCCTATCACCGGCAATCTCGAATTTTCCGACCGTTGCGTTTCTTTTGCTGTTCAGTAGAAAGAACGGTCTCTTCTCGGATGCAACTCTTGTGTTCTTTGCATCAATCCGCGGTTTTGGTGTCTTCCTAGTTGTTGGTTTTCTCCGAATACTTGATCCTTGAGAACAATGCGTTTGACATATTAATTTATAGCATTGAACGAAGTCCGTGCAATTCTGGAATTCCTGCTTTACATGAGGCAGTAGTTATTCAGCTTCGGTGCATGTACAAAATAATGTGCATGCGTGGTTCTGCTAAATATCCATCGCTGAGTTAAACAGGTTGCCTGTTGCTATGTGCGTTGCTACCCGGGGTAAATGTGGATTTTTAGAATGTTTGTGCATTGATCTATGGACACAGTTATATATTTGCCATCCTATACAATCACTTCCATATAATATTCTGAGCATTCAGTGAGAGCACACATTTTGCGAGACCGCCTATAATGATGCATATATTGGGGCAGTTCAATGAGGCCACCATGACCGCTTAATTGTGGGTCAAAGGTCTCCCAGATTGACTTCAAATGGTGCGCGTTGCGTGGCTTTAGACGGCTGTGTGCAGCAGACGCCGTGTACCTTTTGCTGTTCTTCCGATGCATCGATCTGCCTCCTTTTCTGAAGAAGGCAGTTTCATTGATCTGGTTGTCACGTGTGGGTGGGGAACCTCTCCCGCGCATAGAACTTCATGCAGCATTCAATTTCCCTACGCGTTGTTCTTCTGGCCTCTTCTTCTGCTGTATTGTTAGCCCAGTTGACAAGGAAAGCTAAGGCAATATCTTCGAAATCCACTCGATTGCTGACATTCGAATGACGGTCCGGGGCTTGTGTATAGTTCCAAGTATTCGCGGAGGGACGCGAGATCAACTTGTTGCCTACGTGTTATACAGAGTTATAAAGAAGCCTTTCTTCGATCAAAGAAACTGCTCGATCGCTTCATTGCATGTTTTTATTTATTTTTCACTTCCTGATATTATTACGGTAATACCATTCAGGACGAATAATGACAGTGGGCATGTTGCGTGAACGCCGGTCTTTCGCCCAGCGAGCGAATTTTCTTAATTGCGCCATTCCCCGCTTAAATTAACATGTGTTTCCCTTAATTATACCCGATTGAGAAAATGACAGAATATTGCTGTAAACACGGTCATATCTTTTTACTCCGGAGAGTGACAACTTAAACATTTACACGATACAGAGAAGCAACCATCATAAATAGGTTGTGAAAACTTCAAAACAACATTGCAGATAATTACAGAGCTTTTCGATTTTTATCAAAACGTTATCAAAAACTTTTTGATGACGTTTGACAAAAATCGAAATGAAAACCTTTTTAAAAAATTTGTTGAGCGATTGCGAGCTGTCTCCATGCCGACTCCACGGAGTGTTTGCTGCGTAAGTAAAGCATTAGTTAAAGAGGACCTCTGTTCATTTCAGAATTTCTTTAGATTAATGGACTTTTGTGAGTGACGAGAAACCATTTTTGAGAAATTTGGCCAACTTTGAATGATATTCAAGACAAATTAAGGCAGAATAGCTTGAAACGAGATGAGCGCGAGATTTCTTTGATGAGAATTGCTGAAAGATCTGCTCACTCGACGGCTCCCGTTAATTGTTAACAATAGGAGAATTACTTTTGTTACGTCACCACAATCTGAAATCGAACGCGAGAAGAAAGCGAGATTTTAAACCTCTCAAATTCATTGTATCTAGGAATTAGCCTATAACAAACGTATTGTCTAAAAATATATCAGTCAAAAGGCGTATTGCATCCTCTATCATCCGTTACTAATTGAAAACGATCAGAGGTCCCCTTTAAGCTCGTTAAGTCGTCGTTAATTCACTCCTATATAAAGAAGAGTACGTCAGCCCGCATTCGCCTTCGCTACCTTCTTATGTGTTAATGTCGACAGCCAATAATCAATGACGAGATGTCAATGTGTTCAATTTATACTTAGGTTGTTAATTCAAGTTAATTATTATGTGTTCTGCTGTTCTGCATGTATTGTTCGTAATGTTGCACGCAGGTGTGTAAGGTAAATCCAATCATGTCCTCTAGTGGAACACGTACGGATCAGCTGATGCATTTTTGGTTGCAGTACGCTCACGAATGAAGCTGCCTCAAATGGAAATGTTCCAAGACAAAATTCAATGTGCCAATTACTATTGACAGAATAAATTACATGGGTTCATTTCATTACATGACGTTTGAAATCATTCCTATTATTTTGTGCGAAGGTGCATGCGCATGCATACTGGTGCATGCATGTAAACTGAGCTATTATTATAATGGAGCATTCAACTGTGAGCAGAGCCGTAATTCGTTCTTCATTGGTTATCAACAAAGGAATCAAATCAAGTTCACTCTTCTACCCACGTAATCTAGTTCTTCTCAAATATTTTTATTTGCATAATATCTTTCTGTCGCAACCATTAATCTTCATTTTCCTTTGCAGGGCCGTGAGAAATCTGGCGCTGGACGCTTAGTGACCATCGCCAACTTCTTCCAGAACCTTGGCTCCAGTCGCAGTAAGTCGAGTGACCTTCCGTCGCCTGCCTCATCCGAAGCATCGACGTTGGACTCCCTGCATGCCAGGCAGAGCAGTCATCACGCGGCCACCCTGAGCCCCAGCACATCGACATCTAGCCCCTCCTATGACTCATCCTCCTCCTCCGCTCAAGCCAAGCTGCCACCCATTGCATCCGAATCCAAATCTCGGCTCTTGCCGACGTCACCATCTCCCTCCAAATCTCCACGCTCACAGAACCCAAACAACCGCACACGTGCCCCTGTGCTGTCCGCTCAGCAACTCAGGTGATTAACATTAGAAGATGAACCGCCCAATGTTGTAGCGTTACCTGTATGAGAGAAAATGTAAAAGGTTGTTTATTTTGTAGGTCGCTGGTGGAGAAAGCAGAGGAGTGTGGAGTGTGGAACCCGGTTCAGGAATTCTATGCAGTCACCTTTGAATCCTTCTCACAACTGAATAGCACTTTCAAGGTGGCTGCTCATTTGCTGCGCGGTCTTGTATTAAGTCGTTAATTGTTAATCTTCTGCAGAAGGAACCAAGTAAAGATTATCGATCAACCGACGACTCAGGAATCAACTTGAATTTCGTGTACACAGTGTATGAAGTTCTGGAGAATCTGGTGAGATGGTACTTTTTTTTTTTCTGCCGTTAATATTTTTGCTTCTTCTTCTCACAGCCCCAAGATGCGCAGAAACATGTGTTGAAATCAATCATTAACAGTTTGTTGAAAGATCGCAAGTAAGGCTTATTTCTACAAGGGTTTCCTTGGAAATCAGAATAAACTGAATTTTAATGATTTTCTGAATTTTATGTTACTTAATATTGATTTCTCCCCAGACCACACTCAAAAGATGACCTCCGTGCCTATATAATTCTCTTGCTTGTAAGTTGTGTATTACATAATATAATTACGACACAGTTCTCTTAATTCAGTTTCACAAGGAGTGGAGTCTACTTGAAATAATAATAAATGTGACCCGCCACGATGAAATCATTCTAAAGTTGAACTTATCATGAGTCAAATACTGGGATAAAACTGCCCGAGGCAAACAAATTTAACTTTTCGGGTTTCACTGTATATTCCAGTGGATCAACATCTTAACTTCAGAATGCAACAACAATTAAGTGCATTTTTGAACTATAAACCGGTTTAATTTCAATTATAATAGACCCCCTGTTTGACCTGTAGTCATTATGAAATTTATTTAACGAGGAAAAAGTGTGAATTAGTGGTCGTTTCAAGCGCTTGGTATGGGTATATGCCTATATGCGTTTTTTCAACGAAAGGTATCACTGTAAAGAGCGTGAACAGAGCATTGTATTATTATTTTTCATGGGATTCTGTGTTTGTACAAGCGTAACCAATGGAAGGCATTTACAACGGGTCATTGCTCGGGTTATGATATGAACTCTGAAGGATGCTCCATTACCATGGTGACACACGTGTGTGATGAAATTCTCAACAATATTCCATCGCATTTTCCGGTGCGACGGTCACATGGATCAAATGCTCATAACTTCTTAACTAGAAGAGGTTCCTATTTAATATTATCTTCTTTTTTTGTGTGTGCATCATATTAAAGGTAAATTGCAGCTCTTTATGAATATACCAAAAGGTCCGAAATTTTATTGTACAAATTTAGACTGATTTTGTTGTGGAGGGTCACAAAATTAATGTGTTATAATTATGTTGTAAAATAACCAATAAAAGGTTCAATCAAGTTCATTCATTCATGATTGTCAATCTGAAATAGGTCATAATAGTTTATGTTGTAATGTTCGCACCTACTCCACACTGTTGAATGGTTTATGCATTTATTATGTCATACAGAGCTCAGCTGACCTTATAAGTGTGGTTCAAATGCATATAATAGAGAAGCGGCACTTCTATAATTGATGCTTCACAACAATGTACAGTTGGTGATTCAGAGAATTTATTACCCAACTGAGAACACTGTTTACTATTCATTGGCTTACGCACAGCATTTTCCGAGTAATTGTTGACAATAAACCATGAAGTATAATTTGATAATTTCCACAGAACCCGCAGTTCAAAAACGCCACCACATACGTCATCTTTGCCCACTTGCTGCGTCAAATGGCATCGCTCTCCGACCAGGATCACCACTACATCGTCCACTGGCTCAAGTGGTCAGTCTCCCTTGACCGGCCATATCTGCAATCATATTCCTCATTCCAGGATCAATCATTCCTGCTTCCAATCCTTGATCAAGATCTTAAACGGCTTCATCTCTTGCCGCTTGTTCCCTCCGAAGCCCCAGGATCTGCCTCCGATGAACAAATGCACTTGGTGGATTCCAAGCGCCACCAAGGTCCTTGCTCTACTAAGTGCGACACCCCCTCCTTCTTCTCCTGCTCTATCTCTCACATTAACCCATATTTTTAGACGCCTCTAATGACCTCCTGCACCCACCTGTTGTCTCGTACATGGAGTTCTACAATCCTGGATTGGATCATTTAAACCTGATGGCTGAGTACTACACCTGGCAGAACCCGTCTGCTCACCCAGGGTGCGTCAGCCAATGGAATTTCATTGTGATGAGTTATCAAGGTTTCAATATGCAGGTTCAGTTTCTGTCAGTATCCGTTTGTGCTGAGCATCACCGCCAAGAGATCCATCCTACAACGCGACTCAGAGCAGCAAATGATCATTATGGCCAGAGTCAGTGTGCTTTATCCTCTTGAATTTATATTATCAAATACACATTTTCCCACAGAGAAGTTTGGTCGCCAAAGTACAGAGACGTCAAATGCCAGACATTGGAATGCTCTTCCTGAATCTAACAGTGCGTAGAGCTCATCTTGTGTCTGACTCATTGAACGAGGTATGCGTGTGATGATCAAGGGTTATCATCATCGTTGTGGTTACAATACAGATCGCCATGAAGCAGCACGATCTGAAGAAGAAGTTGAAAGTGACGTTCGCAGGGGAGCCTGGTTTGGACATGGGAGGTCTTACCAAGGAGTGGTTCCTTCTGCTCATTCGGCAGATATTCCAACAGGAATATGGTATGCTCATCATACAAGTGGCCCTTTATCTTCCAAGTCTCTATATTTCATGCAGGAATGTTCAATTATGACAAGACAGCGAGGGTCTTCTGGTTCAGCAGCGCCCCCTGTGAGAATTACCAGGAGTTCAACTTAGTGGGTGTTGTATCCTTGAAAAGAAGTTTCAGTAATTATGGAGTATTGGAAAATTAGAAAGTGGTGCTTGGAGGCAAGAAGGTTAAATGTTGCGAATAAGCATTTTGCACTGATGCCATATGCTCCCACCCCCCCTTCCCCCGGCCCAGCTTGGTATCAGTTAACCTTGACCAATTATCAGTTGATGGGATTGGCCGTGTACAACAGCATCATTTTGGACATTCACTTCCCCGCAATCTGCTACAAGAAGCTGCTCAGTCCGGCCGTTGTGCCGTACAACAACCCAAGCGCCACAGTTGGCATTGCTAACGTCACCTTGAACGACCTCAAGCAGACCCTTCCTGTGAGTTTAATGCACATTTCGTGAACTTCTGTTGAGACGTTTCTTTCGCAGGATCTTGCCAGAGGCCTTCAAGAGTTGTTGGATTATGAAGGAGATGTTGAAGAGGATTTCGGTCTCACTTTCCAGGTACGCTTGTCAGAGCCCAGCGAGGTTCATTCAGCCAATACTGATAACCATAATACTTTCTGGTTGTTTAATCAACAATATTTCCCTGTCATGAATTCTCACGGTGCAGACATCAGTAACAGAATTTGGAGAAGTAAAAGCGCACAGTTTGAAGCAAGGAGGAGAGAATATCCATGTCACCAACAGTAACCGCAAAGGTTCATCTTTCAGTGTTGATTTGTCATTCACATCTCTGAGATTTATCCATTACATGTGTTAGAGTACGTCCAATTGTACGTGGATTTCCTGCTCAACCGTTCAATGCGGAGTCAGTTCCAAGCCTTCTACCATGGCTTCCACAGCGTGTGTGCCTCCAATGCACTGATTGTAAGTGTTGAACGCCTTTCTGTTGGATATTTCCTCACGTTTTGTTCAGATGTTGCGACCGGAAGAAGTTGAGTTGTTGGTCTGTGGTTCTCCCACCATGGATATTTCGGAGCTCAAAAAGGTCACGGTGTACGATGGTTACACTGCAACAGACTCAGCCATCAAGTCAGTACTAATCATGTCATATCACTTAATTTACATCATTTACATAATTTCCTGATTTACATAATTTACATGATTTTCCGCTCACAGACATTTCTGGGATCTCGTCACACACATGACGCTGAGATTACAGAAGCGATTTCTGCTCTTCACGACTGGGAGCGACCGTGTTCCCATCGGAGGCATGTCTGAGATGCAATTTAAAATAACGCGAGTAGACAACACTAACATGTAAGTGCTAATGAGAGCGTAACAGCATTATGACATAAAGCATCCAAACACAGGCTACCAATGGCGCACACTTGCTTCAACCAACTGGTTTTGCCTGGTTATAAAAGTCGCAAGATTCTCAAGCAGAAATTGCTGATTGCGATTGAGAATGCCGAGGGCTTTGGTCTGGAATGATGTCGTCTGCTGCTTAGTATGTTTTGGTCGCATGCTGTGGTGTCGTTTGGTAAGTGCTAATCTGGTCACCAATTATGTCTGCATTGACGCTGTTGTTACAAGAGTTGTATCATTATTTCTATGTTATAATTATTATGGAAGCTGCCATTTTATTATTCACTCTCCGTCCAGTTCACAAGATAATGATCTCATTTTTTATCCTTTTGTTTTCTTTTCTTTTTTTCGAGGACTGTGATATCAAATTTTCTTACTGCTGATGTTCTTGTCCTGCAAGCATAATGAATAAATAATAAATAATAGATAAATAATAAATGTATCTTCGTTATTAAACTTGAGTTGTTTTCTACACCAGCTTTTTTAACCAAAGACACGGGAAATAATAATTTGCACAAGGAGTGTGGTGATGTAAAACATTTTATTCTAGGATTTCCGTGAGTCGTGATGCACGGTCAAATGATACGACGATAAAAGTCAGGAGTTAAAGAGAGCATGCAATTTAAAAACCCAATGAGATGATAAGGATGATGCAACACATTGATAAGGAGAGATAAATAAATGTCATCATAATTACAGTTGATATAAGATGAATTGAACCATACAATCAATCACAGACCAAGAAACAGTATCAGACAGTCTTCGATATCGCATAATTCACATAAAATAAAAGTATATGCGTATAAAAGAATATGCCATGCCTCTCGATCAAAATGTTGAGCATCATAAAAAAACTTCCTATGATTTGATCACTTTGATACCGGTATATAAATAGATACACTGCAGGAAATATTATTTAACCATCCATTATGGCTGGCAGTTATTAAATGACCTTCATTAAATGAGAGATTTTGAAGGTCAAGGAGAATCTCATAATTCTCATAGAGGCATCATCACATCACAGGAATTGAGGCGGAATTATTTGACGCAACTGAATCCTGCCGAACACCAGGGGGCCTCGTTGAGCCATATTGAACGCTTGCATCGTCATCTGCGTCCAATGTGGGCGTTGAACCAAAGACCTCAGATCCTCCGCTGTTGGTGTGGTGTCGTATTGGAATACTCCCGCCTATTTTCAATTTGCACGATATTCCGTAAAACGCAAAAGCACCGAGGAATTGGACCCCAGCCAAAAAGAAGAAGTAATAATCGAGATGACACTGCTGACAGTTAATGTCACCCTCATCCCAATCAAAGAACCAGACGTTGTGGAAGGCTAAAGTGAGCAGAGTGCCCAAGATGGAACCAAGGCCCTGTGTGAACCAGAACAGACCCATAATGATGCCCTGCATTGACTTAGGCGCTGTACTATATGCCAGTTCTAAACCTGCAGAAGAGAAAAACCCATGCATTTATTTGTTCAATGTACAGAATTCGCATTGAACTCACTGGCAACACTTGCAAAGACTTCACTCACACCAATAAGCGTGTACTGTGGAATCTGCCAGAGAATGTTGATTCCAGCTGCTCTGTAGTAAGTGTTACCTGATTTAGACAACATTTAGCAAACACACGTGAGAGAGAGATCGGAGTGCACTGACCTATTTCCTGCCAGTGGACATTCTCTGTTCCATTCAGCCAATAGATGTGCATCCTCCACGACTCAAGACCTCCAGCACAACCGACAGCAAACACTCCGAAAATCATTCCGATGAAGATACGCCCTCTGAGTGACAGGTGGTGCCCTCTGCGGTCTAACGCTGGGTAGACGACACGGTCCATGAGTGGAATGAGTACGATGAGAAAGATGATGTCAAACAGCGACAGCCACGCCGCAGGAAGCTGGGAGCAAAACAGTACTAGATATATTTTAAGAACATTAAAAAAGATATATAGTCATTCTGATGATGAATTTTTCAAATGTATACATGTATTTGTTCACAAAATCTGTTAGATTTACATACAAAAATCAATTTGAGTTAACATGCAAAGTAAATTTGAGATTACTATCAAACATGATGCCTAAATCTTGAGTGTTTAGATGATAAGCAGGAGTTGTTTAAATTAGAATTTAAAAAATCTAATCAGGTATTTTTTTTGAGTTTATCTAAATTAGGGATGAATGTTAAGATGTTTTATCACCTTGAAGGTTGTAATTTCTTGTGATTTTTTGCTGTCATTCTTATCAAAGTCCAGCTTCATATGCAGACCTTGAACAATGAATGTTGTCTCCATCTAAAAATGCCAAATAAGGGATATATTGATAAAACACAGAGTGGCTTAGAAATAGAATACAAACCTGAAAGTAGACAATCCAATAGGGAATAATTGCCAAGAAAACCAGCAGTACTCTTCCCAAGGAGCGAACATCGTCGACACAGTTGTCGTGAAAGCTTCCACCAAATCGTAACTTGGCACGATCCAGACATCCTTCAGGGGGGTCCATGGAATGCCTGTGAAATGAACAGATTAAACAATTAAATATTGTGCTAATTGTTGCATGTATACATGTAGTTAGTTGACGTAAGTTATTCAAGGAGATGGCAAAATAGTGGAACTTTTGAGACAGGCAGGGAGCAGAAGGGAATAATTCCCTATAGAAAATTCTGAACCTCCAGAGTCAAGAGTAGTTTCATAGATGATATGACTGAAGATAAATGTATTGCATCATACACAGGATACACTACATGTACAGCAGTACAATATAAAGGATACACTAATATCTATTTCACATACTGTGGAACACTAAATTTTCACTGTGAGATCAATTTTACAGTATTAGGATCCTTACAAATATTTCAATATTCACACATGAATTGTAAATGGTGAAAATTCTGCTGTAAATTTGGGGCAGTTGGTTTCTCTGTAACAATTGGCCCTATTGTCATAAAGTGCTCAGAACAAATGCTAATCATTAAGAAGAGAGGGCAGCAGCAGCATTAATACTAAATTAATAAGGACAGCAGGCGTTGCAACTCAGAAGCCCGAAATCAGACGAATTCCAAAAACAAAGCATCTCCAGATATGAACAACATTGTGTCAGAATACTACTCACACTCCTGATGAACTACTAGTTGTTATTTTCTTGTTCCGCGCTGAAAGTCTGCATCCTTGGAAAATGATTTTGACAATGTTGCTGAGAATACTGCCTGAAGGGGGCTTCATTACATAAAAGCAAAACCCTGAAGAGCAAAACATAACGATTGCAGACGTAGAGATTTATGACTTACCACAAATGAAGAGAATAGTGCCAACACAAAGCAACATGCCTGGAACCACGTAACCCCAGAAGAAACTCAGTTCTTGTTGTACAAAAGCAAACAGACCTAAAGCTACCAGTGCTCCCAAATTGATGCTCCAATAGAACCAGTTGAAGAAGCCTCGTGTTGATGTGCTTCCTAACATTTTAACCTGTAAAAGGTCAAGAGAGCAGAGAATTTGAGATGTGATTGATGTGAATTAACACGACAGACCTGGTCAGCACCGAACGGAGCAATGTTGGCCTTGACCCCTCCGTTGCCAATGGCCATGATCCCCAAGCCGAGCCACACCAGCCATGCACAGGTCTCCTCATAAGGAGCTCTGTACCGGTTGCCATCAATTGGAGTCCAGGGGATGTTGTCCCCAGAGGAGTTTAGCGAGAGATTGCTTTGGGAGCACCATTGAGGGGCTTCCTGAGGCTTCGACGAGGGGTTTGGGTACGGGTGCAGTAAGGGCATACACACATACCCCCCAATGTAGACGAAGAAGAACAAAACGATGGTCTTAAATTTACCCAGGATGCTATCAGCGATCCAACCACCGAAGAGCGCGGTCATGTAGGAGAGGCCCGTGAAAACGAAGAGGGCCATAACTGCATTGTATGACATCCAGTGAAGCGGATCCTGGTTAAGAAACATCACCAGATTGCTGACGATGGAATAGAAGGCGATTCTCTCGAATATGACGGAGCCCAGAATCATGGTGCAGGCCGCGATGGTCCGTGAGTGCACCGATATGCGCATCTTTCGACGCCGTTGTTTGTCGTGCTGCCTGTAACTCGAGGCGCCCAACAGGGCTCTTCGCTCGTCTTCTGGAGGCATTTCTGTCGTTCTATGTCCTCATAAAGGATGCGATTCAACTTTTAATGTAAAAATAAGAACGATCGCTCGGTGAACACTGAAGGAATCGTCTTTATCTGGTGTATATGCAGATAATCCAACTTCAAAAGACTAACATGTTTGTTTTTGTTGAGCGGAAATCACATGAGAGTCACGTGGTACTGCAATGCGTTATGACTCATGTCGTCTGATTTTTACTGCGTCGTCACATTGATATGAACAAATGCTTATTATCTAGTTTATAATCTATCTTTTGTTTGTAAATATATTTTCATTAAACATAGCAAAAGGAATTGCACATTAGAAAGCATGATCCTTGCTCTATTTGTTTTCTTCAAAACTTTTACTTTAATAATTCGATCAGCACTGTTAATTGATCGAACCCAATTGAACAATTTTCAAAATTCATATTGATGTAATACTAGTAACCTAATAACGATACATATCTATGACAGTAAGACTATGATATCGAGGCCTTTCGCCGGCCGGGTATTCCCGTGGTCCACCGGTTTAGCATGACCGAGGCTCGCAAGCGTCACAGACGTGGGAAATCACAAGTATAATTCTGCGGGGATTGATCTTTCATTTCCCAGGTCGATGACAAGGAAATCATCTCAGTGAAATCTTCAACATTTGGCCGCTTTCTAGTTTACAGTGTGATTCAAAAGTTCGTTGATAAGTAATAAGGATTTTTCAACCTTGCGGAAAGTGCTACAAATGAGGAATTTTCATGGTGGAACCGCAAATACAGTCGGACCCCGCCACACACCCGGTAATCCACCCTCTCTCGTTTCCTTGGAAATGGGCGAATTAACGAAAATGGATTTCATTTTTGACTACAAATGACTCAACATTAGATTCTGCCAAGAAGCCTTGTCCTATAATGCATTACAATAGTCAGTGGCATGCTCTATTAGGAATAATTAGAGCAGGGCGTAATAATGTCACAAACAATCAAATGAGGTTAATTAAATTATTTATGGGAACTACACCGTATAAGGACACAATATAGAGAAGGTTTGAGAGTTTCATTTGGCAGACGGCATCAGCAATAGCTGTTTTTAAGCCATGACCATAATAATCATAACGTTATATAAAAATATATAAATGAGAAAAATATAAAAAGAATAGATGACATACAATTGTACAGAAAATTTGTAAATTAAAGCGTCCGATAAATAAATAAATAAATAAATAAATAAATTAATTAATTAATTAATTAATTAATTAATTAATTAATTAATTAATTAATTAATTAATTAATTAATTAAAAAAAAAAATTAAAGACTCAAGTGAGTTTACCGAACAGACATTCAAAGGATCCAGTGACGTGTTACTGCATTAAAAAAAAAAAAAAAAAAAAAAAATATGCGTGTGCTGAATAGAATTAGAATTATTTGACTGTTCACGAGTAGAATAGTCATGAATACTGTGCACATAGAGATATTTCGAGTAAGGAACACATTCATTGGTGTTATTTATAATTTTCCACATTAATTAAAACACAGGGGACATAGGGATCCAAGTTGAGGTGAATTTGTTAATCTGACTTCCTCATTATTCGGATCAAAATCACTGGGAAAGCACCTGGTCGGATTGATGAGGGTTGACTGTATGAGGATCAAACTCGCATTTAAATTCTGAAATTGTGTTAGCAAAGGTTATTTTGTTGAAGTAAAAAAAGATTTTAGCAAGATTTCGTTGATATTAATACTTCAAAAACGTTTGAGTGACCCTGTATACAGTCATTGCAATGTACACGTTCAATTGCAATATCCATTCGAACATGTGATATATACCCTTAACACAGGCGGTGCACATACACCCCTTTCCTAAAAGTCAATTAACATTGAGATCAAGAGGGGCAACATGATTCCTTTCCCAATTAACTTTTCAGCATTTTCACAGATGTTCCATTTTTTACGACACTGATCAGCTGATACTAAAAGTAGCAGTTCAGCACAGATGTTCATATAATCCAATTCCCAGATAAATGAAATCATTTTTCCATGAAACTTGATCAGATTGTAGAGCAAAATGCAGAAAGGAATAAATACGTGTTCATCGGTTGGAAACTATGTTCAGATCATTGGTGTTGTGTTGCTGTATTGGACGATCTCAATATCACTAGTGTTTGCCAACAAATACCTTGTCGGCAATACTGCCAATAATCTCCAGGACATTTCACTGTTGGTCGCCTGGCTGCAATGTGTACTCACTGTACTTCTTATATTTGGCTCCAGATTTGTGAGAGCTTTGATCACTCAAGACTGGAGGGTGCTAGCCTTTCCACTTCATCTTCTGAGGTCAAGACCTCTTTTGTTGATGACGCTGTCATTTGTGGCGATGCTTTCCTTCAATAACCTCTGCCTGCACAACGTCCATGTCTCATTTTACCAGGTGGCACGATCATTAACACTCATCTTCACTGTTGTGCTCTCCGTCTTAGTCTTGCGACGACCCGTGTCTCTCCGCGTCATGGCGTGCTGCACTCTGGTGGTCAACGGCTTCATCCTAGGAGTCGACCAGGAGTCTCTAATGGGTACACTTAGTTCCAGTGGACTTCTATACGGGATCAGCTCCAGTCTATTTGTCGCTTTGAATGGCATCTTCACCAAGCAAGCTCTTGAAGTCACCCAAGGTGATGCGGTTCAGCTTACACTACTCAGTAACATCAATGCAGTCCTGCTTTTTGTGCCCGTTTTGCTAGCAACCAACCAGTTTCGTCATTTTGCTGAGAACGACAACATTAGCTACAATTTCTGCCTGTTCTTGATAGGGACTGGTGTCCTTGGTTTCTTCATAGCATGGATCAGCGCTCTCCAGATCCACCTCACCTCTCCAGTGAGTCACCATATCAGCAGCAACACCAAAGCAGTCTTGCAGACCATCCTAGCGGTGGTCTACTTTGGGGAGTCCAGATCCCCTCTCTGGTGGCTTAGTGTTGGCATGGTTGTGATGGGAGCTACAGCATACGCCTTGGTCAGGCTGTGGGAAGAGCGCCAGGATGCCAAAAAGCACCGTGAGGATGCCCAAGAGGTCGTCGAGACCCCTGCATGATGAACTGCTATTATTCCAGATTGGATGGCATGGGAGATGAAACCAGCGACCAGCCAAAAGGTTCATGCAGTGTGATGTACATCTGTTGAAATAAAAGCATCAAGTTCGTGCGTTAAGGCGAAAGTTTATGTCTCACATGTATATATTTTGAAGTTTCAATGTGAGTGTTTTGCTCTCTGTTCACGAGTACAAGAGAAATTTATATGATTGAGAGTTTCTGGTAGCTTATCCAAAATACAGTCAGACCCTAGCTGTTAATCCGCCCTCCTCTGTTTCCAAGGAAAGAGACCGTTAACGACAAGGGCGATATACATTTCTGATGACAAATTGATGGGAAATACCTATGTAAACAATACCAATTTACTTTACCAAATTAATTAATTTACTTTAATTTAATTAATTAATTTACCAAAATATGTACCTTCATTGTTTCTCGACGAGTATAGCGAGCGGGTCATGATTCAATGGACACCCAAAATATACCATAATCCATATACATATGTAGTGGCATGAACCATTAATTAAAAAATATATCAGAGTGTAAAAATGAAGCCACAGACGTCAAATTAGTACTTGTATTAGTGGTAAGTGGACAATGTAAAGACAAGTTTTAACTGAAGGGTGGTCATTTGGGGCTCTCGTTTTATGTGTGTGTATATGGATAGGGGATCACTTCCGACTGGCTCTGAGTCTCCAAGTTTCAATTCCACTCGCAACTCATGCTGTTCGTTCCACTCCTGAGCATTGCCTAACTGAGTGACCAATTAAAAACAGGCCAGCCACGCAGACACAAAGGAATCAACATGCCAACGATACCCACAGTTGATTCTTTTGTTCAATTAACTTCTTAACCGCCGAATAAGCAGATCGAGGGCCACCATTTGATTCAAATGGTGCCCTTCCCTGGTGATTCATCCCTGGGATTTAAGCGGAGATTTTGGAAAGGGCGGATTATGTGACAACCGATTAACAGAGTCTGACTGTACTTGAATATCTGTCATGCTACAGTTAAAATGATAGTCTTGCAGGATACAGTCTTAGTATAATAGTCTTGCAGGACTTAAATTCATGCTCAGTCCTGTACCTTTCTTTGAGGCCTATATATACCTCTGCCTGGCGGCACCACTTTCCGTTGTTCCATGTAAATATAATTGCTTTGTTTTATTGTTTACCATTCTTCATTGCAATACAATTTAAGTTGTGATTGTACCCATATTATAGCTCTCTTTAATGATTTATTGAGGGCCATCGATTGTTCTATGTTTTAAAACAGAACTTGGTCTCGTTTAAGATTTACCTATCACTGGATGACTGTAGATCTATGGTACGCCTATGAAGTAAAAAACAATATGAACTAGGCCTATATAGTGAGGCATAGTAAACCATCCAAATTAATGGACGCTTAACTGCTTGAGCCGTGTCACAGCCCTTGCTAAAGTCGATGGCCATGAGGGCTGGGGTTATTCAATGTTGTAGTGTGATTTCCTCTGATTGTCTCAATTAGTAACATGTGACTATCTACCATACTCTATCTAGGATAGAGTATGGTGAAAATGAGGGAGAATGATGGTATTGTAGAGGGTGAGAAGGGTGCGTAAGGGGACGAACTTCAAGGTATTTATCTGTCTGACCAATCGAGATACCCTCATAATGTTATTTTTTTGAAGTGGTCTGTCCACGTCAAGTGATGGTTTAGGTGTAGTCCGAGGAAATTAAAAGAGGAACATTGTCTAATCTCAGTGTCATTTATGCGTTGGGAGAGGGGAGCGATTCCTTTTCTATGTTTGTGGAAGACCGTGAGACAGGTCTTGTTTGCATTTAGAGAGAGTTTGTTTATTTTTAGCCATTCATTGATTTCTTGTAATTCATCATTTATTGATATTTCCGGATTCTGTCAAAAGAGCTTAGATAATAGGTGTAAAATTGGTACATCATATTGAGGAAGGTCATTCATGTAGATTATGAAAAGGAGAGGCCAAGGATCGACCCCTGAGGCACTCCAGTATTTATTATTTATTATTACAGGACAATACAGTATCAGATCTTATTAACATGAACCCTGACAAAAGACCTGTGAGAATGCGTAGCCAAGGACAATTAGCCAAACAGCAATAATGCTCTCAAAATATTGTGCCATTCCGGATTTTCAGACCAATGCATTATTCTTAATTACCTTTTTTATTAATGTTTGACCCTTTTAATTGAATGCCTTTCAATCTGAGTTTAGGTAATGACATTAACACGTTTTAATCTCGTTTGAAAAGACACCTGTTTTCATGACATATCACTTTATTTCAGTTCGATTTACAATATTACACACAAAGATTTCCACTACTATCCATACACAGGTGTTATATTTTATACCTTGTAAAGGTTTAAACGTTGATTACCCTCTTAAGTTTAACTGGGAATGGGAGAATCGCCTAAACTTACTAAGCCAATTCCTCAGTCTAAGAATTTTACTTTTATCAATCAATCTTCGTTCGAATCGGTGACTTAACCAAATTTTCCCTTAAAACCATTTTGACCGTTTTGACTCCTAGTCCTAGCAATCGCTTGAAAAGCGAAAACCTTTTTGATAATATTTGAAGAACAAAACTCTAATAACTCTGTAATTATGTTTGTAATTATCATTGTCGAGGTAATAATGTCTGAGTTATTATTTCATGTTTGTACGTCTTGTTGCTGGACTATGTACTGAACTATTGATGCACTTATAAATGGGATTTAAATCATTGCATATATTTATACGCTACATTGATTAAATGAAATTCTTAGACATGCTATTTTTAACTTCCAGAAGCGAATTTTAAACTCAAGCAATAGTCCTGTTTGTTAAATTTTATCGTGTACTGTCTTTTATTCATTTTTGTGGCATCATTGGAAGTCGGTTTTATTTGTGAATTGATGTGATGCATAATGCATTGCTTTTTTTTTAATCTTATTTATTTATTTCATTTATTATATGCATGTATATGGATTTTAGTCTGCAATAAACTGTTATTATTATTATTATTATTATTATTATTATTATTATTATTATTATTATTATTATTATTATTATTATTATTATTATTATTATTATTATTATTATTATTATTATTATTATTATTATTATTATTTGTTATTGTTATTGTTATTGTTATTGTTATTGTTATTGTTATTGTTATTATTATTATTATTATTATTATTATTATTATTATTATTATTATTATTATTATTATTATTATTATTATTATTATTATTATTATTATTATTATTATTATTATTATTATTATTATTTGTTATTGTTAT
>KB302615.1:664884-718202 GCA_000328365.1 Capitella teleta
TTATTTATTTATTTATTTATTTATTTATTTATTTATTTATTTATTTATTTATTTATTTATTTATTTATTTATTTATTTATTTATTTATTTATTTATTTATTTATTTATTTATTTATTTATTTATTTATTTATTTATTTATTTATTTATTTATTTATTTATTTATTTATTTATTTATTTATTTATTTATTTATTTATTTATTTATTTATTTATTTATTTTATTGCTAATTAATTATTGTTAAGATCGGTGAACAATTTCAGGTACTGATAAGAGAGAAGACACTCTGATGGGAAATGCAGTCCAAGGTTCAGCACATACTCAATTCAGAGTAATATAGTGAGTCTTTTGAAAATTGCGTTCCCTACAAAACCGGTATACTTCGTTCCAATTGCATTCAGATCACTTGGTTCGAGGTATTCGAAGCGGGTTCCATACCAGGCAATCAAAAGCCAACAGATTGTCATTAATATGCTAGGGGCTGACCTGCCCTTTAAGAAACATTTCATAGGTTAATTGCATTACGTGTATACAATATTGAGTTCTGTAGAAATTACCCGAAACTGTCGATCAGGGAGCCATTTATGATCTGGTACGTGTGTTAACCAATTCTATATACATTGCAATATTAATGCTGTCAATTTGAATTCCAGGTTGTTGTTTTTCAGCCAAATAAATCAAAGAAATAAATGAAAAAATCACCCAATTAAGTGATGAAGTATGTTAACTTTAAAACCAGTGCATCAGCATAACAAACTCAAAGTACAATGTTAGAAGTGAAAAACTTTGCTAGAATAAAATGAATTCACCTTTGCTTTAAAACATTAAAACTGGACAAATACGAAATTCTTGTTTAGCATTTCACACATAAGCAATTCGGCTAACATATAGGAGCATTTGAAATGCTCAGTTCTTGTAAAATGCTCAACCAATGACAAATTGTCATGACTAAAGACGAAAGTATGTTGGAAGTACTACAGAAAGCATATATACATGCAATTACATGTGTGAACCCGATACTATAGTAATACATGTTGTAGTGTCCAATATCCATGATCAGATGTAGAGGTGACGGCATTTATCTATTGAGTCTTGGACGATAGCCTATGCGTATTTATGATATTTATCGTTTTATCGAGCGGCTAAAGCCAAGCTAGATTCTCAACAGGCTATATAGCTGTTACTTATGGCAAATATGGGAGACCTGGTTCCAGTTCCCCTGAGCTTGATTCCCCTTCATTAGCCAGATCAGAGTAGGGAGCTAAAGGGAAGCTAGGAGACGTTAGCCTGTCAATGAAAGTGTGACATAACAAACATGTTAACGGTTAACCGCCACCCTGACCCTTGAATAATTGTTACATGCATTTGAATGTTTAATTCTAATGTAACGAATGATATGAGAGGCATCACAAAAGATCCTCGATGCACATCTTGACAGATAAACAAATTAAAGTATGATGACATTTTCTATGCACTTGATGGCATCATGACCTGATTTCATACCCAATTTTAGATATTTTCATTGATTACAGCGGATTCTGAATATGTTGTGAAGCTTCCAATTCTGCATCGGGTACACTAAATATAAATTATGTTGCCATTCCGTCCAGGTTAAACATTAAATTGACTGGACTATGCGAGGATTGATCTTTAATTTTAACAATTTGCCGGAGAATTCTTAAATGCTTCGTGTAAAATCACTTGTCGCAGTATGTCCTGCTCCTAGCAGGACGTATGTCATCCTCCTCCACGATTACGATAACAGCCCTTCAACCTGCGAATATTGTATATTATAATGTCTTTTCATAAACACTAAGTACGAGGCAAAGACAATCACTTGTACTTGATTAAAAATATACCATGTTTCAAGCGTTATCGACAATTAAGGACACAATCATATTTTTAGTGTAGCGTTTCGAGCAGTTTGGTGTACCAAAATAAAACTGCAATCAAATCAATAAACGACAAAAATAAGAAAACTCGTTCCGCAGATAACAATAAATTATTAATTATAATTTTAAGAAATGGAAGAAATTTTTTTGTTGCAATCAATAATAATCATCGTCACCCTATTTATCCGCAATCTTCGTCGTCATAAGCATCCTCATCGTGGGAGCCTGGATTGAAAAATAATTCATCCCTTTCGCCAATATAGTCTCTGAAGATTTTATTGAGGTCGTATTTATGCTGGACAACAGGGATGTCACCGATGTGTGGCGAAAACAAGTCCACTATATAGGCAAATGTACTCTCAATTGCGAGAAGAGAGGTGTATACTCTCGTGTATATTGCCTTTTCGAAATGATTCGTTGGGTTCAAATTGACCAAGCGATTGAGCTTTTTCATGTAGCACTCAGACATCCAAGAACTGTATATAATCATTTCCTGTTTGATCTCTGCTTCTTCCTCCTCGGCCCGATTCTTCGGGAAATGAAAATTGAGTACTTGACGCTGGACTGTACTTGGAAGAGGGCCACACTCTCCACACTGAATGATGATACATGCATATATACAGTGTAATATCATTTGAATACAGTATCTCAAAAAGAACGTTTACACAGACCTGCACAATAGTTCCTTTTCAGAGTACGTCAGGAGAGAATGGCGGTCGTGAACATGAGGTAGCAACTTGGCCACATAATGCGACTTGGTTGCCGCCTCAAATATATTTAAGGCGTCTATATATTCGGCTTCTTCGGACTGCCAACGTCTCATTTGATGGAAACATTCGGTTATTCGCAAACGATTCCCCACTCTGAATACATTTTAAATTATTATGCCAAGTTTGATTACAGCACACACGTTACATCATCTTGAAAACTTACTCGAATATTTCATCATCAGAGATATTCGACTGATTTCTGAAAGCAAAATAAGTCAAGATTATACAGACCAGTGATAAGTTTTATGAAATAGCTTTTGTAACCAGATATGTGCAAAAGCAAGGTAGTTCATCCTGTGGTTGGGAGTCATTTCCTTGTTATTTTTGAGAACGGTCGCATGTAAGACCAGAGGTTTGTTCGCATAATAGTTCTTGGTCGCATAATATGTACATGCATTAATGCATGTAATTAATATTATAACTTTCATAAAATAGGCCTACAGCACCTGGACAACTTAGCATCTTCGACCTTTGAGAACATCGATCTTGCATTTTGACCGGCGTCCACCTATTGTCTGACGAACAGTTACAATTAATGGGGCGGAACCTCCGGGAGAACACCAAGCGGAACCTACAAGAAATAGTGAGACCGAAAGGCATTTGTTTAACTTGAATGGCAACATATTGATTAGGCTTCATTAGGTCAAATTATGGGGCCTTGAACTTCGTGCTTCACCACGTGGACCAATGTTTGTTTACTTTTCTTTTTTTTTTTACCACTTCTTGTTTGTTCGATTGATGTCTAAGGTAACTAAAATCAAGGACAATACAGGTAAGAAAACTCGTAAAGCTACTATGACACCTTCGATCTACAATTTCTGTGCTATATTGTATTTTACGATTTGTGTTACTAAAATAATGATATCATAGCAATAAAAATGTCCACAATTTACAACCCGACGCACGCGCTCACTGCACCGTTAGATTGATGGACAATGGGGGCAAATGGCCTGTTTAGGGCGTCTGGTCGTAAAATCGAGCTTATCTGGAACCAGCGCAGACTGTATTATGAGTTACGCGCGATTAATATTCTTTACATTTTTGTATATTAATTAATTGGGACTTCATTGTTTTGAAGAAGTAACTAGAAACTTCACGTTTGTAAATTGTTGACATTCTGAATCAAATTATACTATATGTATATGTAGTTTACTGTATGTAAATACCTTCAAAATCCAATTATAGGATGATCCCAAACGAATACACTGTATAGTAATCGATCCCAGTTCTATACTTGGATCTAAATGGGTGTGTGAATTTTATTGATACTAGCTAGTACATGGCTATATAACCAAGAAGGAACGGTATTTAATTAGTATTTTTAATTATTTCCGTTGGAGGTGAACTTGATGACATGTGTGTGCATGCGAGCAGATAGATCGATGCAGACTCAGATGGCGATAACCCACATGCCGTGGTGAGCATGGTATTATTATGCAATGATCGGGTATTCTTAATTCTGCTTCATATATTATAATATGCTCTAGAAGTCGAATGCATTTCTTTTTTCAAATGAAAAAGTTATATTTATATATATATATATATATATATATATATATATATATATATATATATATATATATATATATATATATATATATATATATATATAGTTCTTTTTATGGTTCTTTCTATGTCATATTGCATGTAGGCCTATATGCGAAATAAAATATCATATAATATGTAAGCAGCATTTGAAATATCGCCAAAAGAAAAAAATATAATAATAATAAAAATTAAAAATAAAAAAAATAAAAAAATAAATAAAAAAATCACAAAAATAAGAAATATTATTAAATAAGTAAGAATATTCTTATTCTTATTATTAAAATATGTACATACTCACGATTAGCAGGTGATATTCAGTGCAAAAAAAAAAAGTAGCTTCTTAACAGTACGTAATCCGGAAGGCATTAATGAGATGCGCGAGACAGAGGCTAGCAAGTCGAAAATGAACTGATGCCAGCCGGCCTCAAGTCATCACCGCCGAGTGTAAATTAGCATAATTTATGCAGAGGTACTGGCACGTATGCCTTTTTCTGTCAGACAGTAGCATGTTCATGATCATGCTGTGATTTGCACGGAAGTTATCTGATAATTATCACGAATTATCTTGGACATTTTGCTCCGGCAATTATATAATCGTTCTATATTCGTTATTCGTTATACCAAATGATCCACTTTGCATGGTATATGCATTAAATTACTTAAATTTTACTAGATATTTCCCTATCATTTTTCAGCGACCTTCAAGTATTTGTTTCACATGAATATAATGATATTACCTTAATAATCATCTAACTTACCGATAATCCTGTCATATGTCTGACACCTCAATCATGTCATTATGTCATATACAATTTACTTACGCATATAATCGCCGGGAGCCACAGCTCGCTGTATTTGAATTATTACGTCGGGGTCAGTTACACTACCATATATTGCAACCGACAGCTACACTATAAGCTTGCGGAACTGGCCAGTTACACTAACATGTGGGTACTGGCGCATCTAGATGGTTGATAAGGTGAGCAGTTAGTTACACTATTTCGTGGCTTCTGGTGGAGCCCCGATTCCACTTCTTAGGGTGTCTGCTTGCAGTGCTTGCAGAACCAGGTGGAGTTTCGGTCATTTTTTCAGCCGGTATAAGGGAAGTATATGTTAAGTGGGACTTACGCTCGGGCCTGGCCGCCGGCAATTGAGAAAATTCGCTCTCGAGCCGAGAGACATCAACCCCGTAGGCTTACCCACACGTCCAGTCGTCCACTCTCGATCATTACTCTTCCTCTATGGTTCCACCAGCCTGCGACCAGAACCACCTAAGTAAATCTAATTAAGTAATAAGGCATTATGTTGGAGAAACTTGTATTTATTATTACTTTTTTTTTTTCGATCGCCCTGTACATTAATAATTATTGACTATTGACCCTGGGTCAATCCGTGCAATCTGGCAGAATTAACGGCGCACTCCGAGTGGCTTCACATGAGTGATGTAATTTGATAATAAAAGCGTAGCTCTGTAGTTTGTACGATGTATGTCGATCTGGAGCGATTCGTAAATAATTGTCAGGAGCTAGTACATGAATCAGTTAAGAATGTTGACCCAGCGCCGCGAACAGTTCGTACGCATCTACGCATGGGTAATGACACCTATACAACTATAATTACTTGACCCAAATTCACACTTCGGTGAAACTCGTGTGTTTCCGCCTCTTCGAATCCAACCAATCACCGGCGCTCTTTTTCCCGCTGACCTTTATTTCCGAGTTTCCTGTCGGTGTTTAACCCAGCTGAATACATGAAAATAGCCGATGTTCTAATCATTGGTTAGTTTATTGCATCTTAACGGATTACACACTTCATAACGAATTTTCCAATACCCCATCAGCGCCAGTGGGCTTCCTCTGGTGATCTGTGGCGATTATTCGTGTAATGGCCGAATGCGATCCCACATCCAAAATGGCTGCATTTCTCTCGGTTTCTCAATGATCCTGCTGGTTTTATTTTCGATCCCGCGGTTTCTATGGTGAAATATTGTGATTAGACAATTCTGAATACATGTGTTCATTTTGTACCACTATCAGTGTTCAAGGCACACTTTTTAATTGTATCATAACGCCACGATCGAAGATTTCCTATCTCACAGCTCTGTAACACTACAGTCTTAGTGAGTTAGTCTTACTTATTCGACTCATTCAAATTTCCATTCTCATGATTCTATAAGAAATCAAGGTAATGAATCCGAAAATAATTAAAATTTATATTTTCTAAATAATCAGATCTGATCACGCACTATGTTGCAATATCATACACATACAATACATGATTTAACTGCATCACCATTTTTCCTTCCATGAAGAACTTTTAATGCTCTTTCACTTTGCACTTGATGAATAGTCTAATGAAATGGTCACCTTGAATTGTCTTCTAAGATGTATAACCGAATAAGACCTACACCACAATTCATTACTCCAGACTAGTGAGTCCCTTTGACATGCACTGACATACTAGCTAAATGCACTGATCAGACAGTAATTATGCTTTGGAGATGTGTCATTTACAACCTTTCACTTATACATTTTCAGTTGAGCATGGAGTCTGAGGAGAGCTCCTCGAAGCCCCCGGTGCGACACAACCTCCCTCAAATCCCTATTCGCAGCAGAGCGGCGATCAGCAAAAGCCTTCTCCCAGAGGCTGAGACTGAGCTTCGTTTGTTATCAATGGAGGATCTCAGCCAGGAATTCAGTCCTGAGCGTGTATCGGCTGAGGCGGCTGCAAGTCCCCCCTCAGTGCCGTCCCCCGCGTCTCACGCACCAGTCATCAATGCTTCACCAACGCCAATCAAACTGCGCATTCGTAGATCAGTGTGCGACGGGAAAACCGAAGTGTCATCAGAAGAAATCATCGAGGGCCCCCCAGCTCCAAGCCCTCAGATCCCTGTTGCAGCAGCCGCTCCTCCTCCAAAACGGGCACGGACGAAGGGTGAACTGAAGAAACAGCTGCAGGAGAAGCGAGGGAAGCGTGGAGGCCTCCTGCCGGTGCTTCCACCTCCTCCAGAACCCCTCCCCCCTCCTCTGCAGCCTCCTCTTCCTCCAATCACACAAAAGCCAAAACTGGAGTTGAAGCAACCGGATCCTGATGCGAAGGATGCCAAGTTCCTCATCGGCGATATGTTGTGGGGTCGAGTTGCTGGCCACCCCTGGTGGCCGTGTATGGTCGGTTATGATCCTTTCCAAGGAATTTTCACTCGGATACAAAGTATAACTTTTCTTTCCTTTTTTGTGCAAATTTTGTATTTCAATTTTTTTCCCAGGGGCTAAAGCGAGGATGACACACGTTCACTTTTTTGGCAGCGAAGGGGAGAGAGGTTGGGTGCCGGATAAATCTTTGATTCCGTTTGAGGGGAAAGAGGCGTTTGAGAAGTACTGCAGCATGATGCAGGATAAAGACAAGAAGAACAAGAAGAATTACATAATCGCTGGCAGGCGGCGTAAGGCCTGGGAGTTTGCTGTGAAGGACGCAGAGAGCGCCCAACCTCTGAGCAAAGCTGAGAGGCAGGCGCTCTTTGCAGTGGCGCCTCCTGTTGAGGATAGCTTGAAGCGGCCATCAGATACAACGCCACCTGTTGCCAAGCGACAGAAGCGTTCGCAATCAATAACCTCCCCAATGGAGAACCAGAGCGTGGCTCAATTCACCGTTTTCTGCATGCGCAGAAGGGATGCCCTCAAGCGCGACCACCCTGACTTTAGTCCTGAACAAGTCGATGAACTTCTGAAGACGCAGTGGGACAGTTTAGACGCTGACCAGAAATCACTGTTCATTCCTATGGGTCAGGACTTTGCTCATTTGAGTAAGCATATGCCCCAGACCACAGCTCCAACTGGTAAAGTTAACCATCCCTCAAGATTGCCTTGATCACACTTATTAATTCTCAGAAGCGAAGAAACCACGGCGAAAGAGCTGCCCTGCCAAAAAGAAACTGACCAAAGAAGCCTCGCAGAGACGCAAGGTTTGCTGTCCCTGCTGCTTGTTTCATTTTGCACTCATTACCTTCCAGAGTGATGGGCCACCAAGTGTAGAAGAGTTGAAGCCACGCAACTTGGATTCCCTGCTGGATAAAGTAGTCGAACAACATGTTTCTGAAGAGGTGTGTTTCAGTGGCGATGCATTCCACTTGCAACATTTTAATTTGCAGGGGGATAGCACCAAGGATGAAATTGCTCCAAAGAAAAAAAGTCGTACGTGCAAGGTTAAGGAGGAGAGCTCCGATTCGACTGATGCTCAGGACTCTGATGTGGCCGGTGAGAAAGCCAGGCGTCTAGCCATGCCCTCCATTGAATGGACTGATGGCTGCCCGCCATATGACCTTGAGCTGCTAAAACTGACCACAACTAGTGCGTCTGTGCGGAAGGAGTCTCTGTGTGGTGTGTGTGAGAAGCCAAATGAGCTACTGCACTGTGTGGGTCCCTGCCTCGGACACTTCCACGCGGCCTGCCTGGGCCTATCGGTCGTGCCCACCTCAACCTTCAAATGCGATGAATGCTCAACAGGTTAGTTGCTCTTGTGCACTGATAATGAAATCTGGTTAAACCAATTGTTCTCCTTCAGGGATCCATTCTTGTTTCACATGCAAGAAAGCTGACAAGGAAACCAAGAAGTGTTCTTCCCATGGCTGCGGCAAGTTTTACCATATGAAGTGCGTCTCTGGTATCCGGTCAGCCAAAGTGGACAACGGTCACTTCACTTGTCCGCTTCATGCTTGTGCTACGTGTGCTGTGGATGACGTCTATAAGCCGAAACCCAAGCAAAGTACGTTTGTTATGCGTTGATTATTGATGTGATTATTTTCCTCGCAGATCGTCTTTTGCGTTGTGTGCGTTGCCCCACTGCTTACCACGCGGGCGATTTCTGCGTGTCAGCCGGCAGCCAGCAGTTGAACGGCCAGAGCATCATATGTGGCGACCACTTTCAGCCGGTGAAAGGCAACTCTCACCACACCATGTACCACATGAGCTGGTGTTTTGCTTGTTCCGTTGGTGGTACTCTGCTCTGCTGCGACACCTGCCCCTGCGCATATCACGCTGAATGCCTCAACATACAGCCACCAGAGGGAGCATGGCACTGTGAGTTATGCACCAACGGTAAACGACCCGTGTTCGGAGATATCATCTGGGTGAAGTTAGGAATGTATCGGTTAGTAGGATAATTAACCAGTGAATGAGTGTGCAGGGTTTCTCATGAGCAGGTGGTGGCCCAGTGAAATTTGTCATCCCAAAAACGTTCCAACCAATATTCAGAACATGCGCCACCAACTGGGAGAATTCCCTGTCAAATTTCTGGGCACGCATGACTACTTCTGGCTGCACCGTGGTCGCGTGTTTGAGTACGAAGAAGACGATAAAGCCACGACACTCAAAGCCAGCGAATCAAACTCGCTGGGGAAGTCATTCAATCAAGGTGAAAATCAGCCTCAATAATTGATGATTAATTTTTATACACAATTTCTTCCAGCTGTGAAAGAGGCTGCGTTAGTGAATAAAATGTGGAATACAATCAAAGAGCAGCTAAAAGGAGACATTGACCAGAAGAAGCCCTCTGCATACAAACACATCAAGAGCAACTTCCCCATTGGCAGCGTTCAGATCTACAAAAGTCCGTCTAACGTCTGTGAATGCACAGCTCAGATGGAGAATCCATGCGGAGAACAGGGGAACTGCCTCAACAGACTGACCCTGGTTGAGTGTCATCCTCAGGTTTGTGCTTCAGGAACATTTTTAATAAGTGTATATTCTCGTTTTCATTCGCTAGATGTGCAAAGCTGGAGAGAAATGTCAGAATCAGCGATTCATGAAGAGAGAGTATCCAGACCAGAGTGCCTATCGCACCGGAGCGAGGGGGTGGGGCCTCAAAACTAACGTTGACATTAAAAAGGTCCGTTCAATTACCCGTATATTTTATTCTGATCGGGGTTTTTCTTAATCATTTGTAGGGGCAGTTTGTTAACGAGTATGTAGGAGACTTAATTGACTCTGAAGAATGCCAACGAAGAATTAAGGCTGCGCATGACAATAATATTGTTAACTTCTATATGTTAACTCTCGACAATCGAAGGTTGGTTTTGGTTATTTCGAGGCGAAGGAGAAATAATTATGCACTATTTAAACAGGATCATAGATGCTGGACCGAAAGGAAACCTTTCGCGCTTCATGAACCACAGTTGCGACCCGAATCTGGTCACCCAGAAGTGGACGGTCAACGGAGATGTGCGAGTAGGCTTATTTGCCGTGTGTGACATTCCCGCTGGCACTGAGCTCACGTTCAACTACAACCTGGCGGCGGTTGGCAGCACGAAGACCGTCTGTCAGTGCAAGTCAGCTAACTGCTCCGGATTCCTTGGCATTCCCCCAAAGGTCGGTGTTTTGGTTTTGTTTATTCAGTTGATTTAACTTATCTTGTTAACAGGATTTGGCGCAGCAGGTAATGATTTCTGTGCACATTGTGTCGCCTTTGCATGATTTTGAGTTCTTGACAACCACAAATGCTGCTGTTAAAAATGGCAAATTTCTGCAGTTAACTCTGACCCTGCCGGGGCTTGGGAATTTAGGGTCGAAGCATCTCCTATTTAAAGCACCTCCCAGCTTATGAACATTTCACTGCATTAAAATCAATGCTTAAATTTGCCATTATTGCGATGGAAGTGTGTGTGCGGATTATCATTTTATTAGTTTGATTTTTTCATGTTCAGCTTTTTTCTTTCTTTTTTTTCTTTTTCGCTCTATTTAGGCAGGTTTTTCACTTCTAGGTCATCAATTCATGCTGATATTGTCACATTGATGTGTTCATGTGTTGTCGAGGGAGTTGTTTCCTGTGTTACTACTTAACGCGCCATTATTTCCCCCACAAAAATAATGTTATATCTACCCGGTATTCCCCCCCTGACAGTAATAAATACCAGTTATCATTACATCAGAATATTTCCTAAATTACTCTTAGAAGTGCGATTTTCAATTGAAATAATGATAATACCAGGTAATAATAAATTTATTTTTGTATCACGTAAAATGCATCGAAGTGCTCTTAAAACACATTTGTCAAATGTTGAAAATTCGCAACGTGTAGTAAATGAAAATGAACTAAACTTTCATGCTCTGACTTGCTTTGAGTTGAATTATCTCAATTTTTGCCTTCACTATTGCTTTTTTTAGAGGGGTTACAATAGGGGCTACAATTGAATGATATGAATCAAAACTGCACAATCATTATATTTATTGAAAATTCAATTTCTCCTTTTGCAGCAAAATTCTTCGTCTGATTCTGAAAAACCCAAAAAGAAAAAGAAGAAGAAAGAAAAGAAGAAGAAAATCTACGACAATGACTGTTACCGTTGTGGAGACGGAGGAGAACTCCTGCTGTGTGACCAGACCACCTGCCCTCGGGCGTATCACCTCAAGTGCCTCAACTTGGAGAAACCTCCCACAGGTCAGTCAACTCTGAGGCGGCTTCAATCGATCCAATTGCGTTGTTATTGCAGGGAGGTGGTGCTGTCCCTGGCACCACTGTGATGACTGCGGCAGAAGAGCGCTTAAGCTGTGCTCCGAGTGCCCCAATTCGTTCTGCCCTCAGCACCTGGAGGGGAACATCTTCTCCATCCCTGGACACAATGGCGACGTCCTGGTTTGCGCTGACCATGAAGACCTTCTCAAGGTCGTTGAGGCATCCAGCGTGAAGCCCCTGACCAATCAGGATGGAGCTTCTGTTCCGGTCTCTTCCAGCGACGTTGGCGATTCGTCACCGTGTCCGAGCGACCACAGCAGCCTCACCCTGCCCCCACCTCCGGCTGCAGTGGCGCCCCCGATCACCAGCGACACTGACACAGACACGGCGCAACAGAAGGCTCGCCAGAAAGTGCGCAAATCTCCTGCCAAACGACCCAAACCGGCCGTTGCTAACGGCAACGACTCAGACTCCAGCTCTGAGGGGAAGCTGACAATCGTTGAAGAAGTTCCGGTGGCTAGCAAACCAAAACGAGGGCGCAAATCCACGCCCCACAAGAAGAGTCCAACGGAAAAGAAGAAAAAGAAACCTGCCAAGCGAAACAACAACAATAGTGAGGAGAGAGCTTTAAAAGAAGGAGGAGGGGGAGGGGCCAGCATGTTTGAATCCAGTGACGAGTTCCCCGATTTGGTCATCGATATCCCGTCAATATGAACTATTTTTAAACAATGCATTCTGAATGAACTGGCGATTCTTTGTTGACTGCTTCTATGTACATACATTTCTTTTTAAACTCTCATAATTTTTTTTTTTAATATTATAAAACAATGTTATTGGACGTCAAATTATTAAGAATTGATTTTAATGTTTTCTTTTCCCATTTTATTATACACACTATTCTTAATTATCATATTTCTTTTCTGATCGTTTTGTGTTCAATTCTATTTTCTTTTTACGGTCTCATTGACTGGATGAGAGAGGATGACGTTTCATGGTTGGTTTTTTTTTCTGCTTCAATGCTTTTTCTTTTTCTGCATATTTAGGAAGAATAAATTATGCATAATAATGCATGGTCTCACCTTACACCAGTTTTCCTAATTATTTTGTTTTAATCTGTCATTTATAATTATGATTCAAAATATCAGTAATGCTGCATTTCAACGGGCGTTGAAAGGGAATATTCATGCAAGGCTGGCTGTTGAGCTGACTTCATTTCATTTCTTAGGTGAATTATGTAGTATCGACAGAAATAAATCGGACTTTTTTTGTATTGCACTCTCAAAATCTGTTGTGAATTCTTGAGTGTGCAGTGAGCACATAATTATGGTTCATTCCAGTGCACTTTCTGTGAGAGAACCCTAACTATAATTGACACATTTAATGGCATATACTACGTGACCATGCCGGTATGGGACGCAAGATTGATTCGTGCATTCAAAGCTCCCTTCATGGACAAATCAATCATGACGGAAAATCAATTGACGATATTGATATTCCTCTCGATGGCTCAAAATTCAGACACCTTTTCGCTGTAAACAGTATTGAACGCTACAAATAATCACATAACTGATAACTGTATGTGGGTCATGTAATCTCGCTCCTGATTACAGCTGAATGTGTCATCGAATGTTGCTGATAATGATGGCGAGTGCGTTCGTCGACTCTCTCAAATGCCTGATATAAAGCACATTAGACCGCTTTATTATGACGACAACTCAGTTCTTGGGTGTGAGGTTTGTAAACATTCCTGCCGAACAAAAAGCAAAAATTTTCTAAGAAGTTGAATACGCCCAGCTATAGATATTTGCCTTTTGCCTTGTGCTGAAGACGTTATTGTTTCATACATAAATTGGAGATGATTGGTAATATTGCTCTGAATGAAGAATCTCTGCCTATCAATACCAAACAAGGATAACCATATACAATTAGAAGATAACTAGAGAGGATTTAAAAAGACACAAAAGAATAACTTTTACTCACTCCAAAAAAAAAAAAAAAAAAAAAAAAAATACATGTACATGCATAAACATAGATTGAATACATTGATAATTGACAAACATTTTACATTATGTAAGACAATATTGCAAAAAAAAATATATATAATCAGATCTGAGATGGAAATGACAAACATTTTGAACATATCGGCCACAGAAGAAAAAAAAAATTTTTTTAGATAAATAAATCACTCGAATCTTAACACTCAAATAAAGCGACCAAAATGGAATGAGACGTCAGGTCATTTTAAATTCACTCACAAAACAAAAACAAAAGAACAAAAAACCAGAAAACTATTCAGAATTAATTGAAATCTTGGTAAAGAAATGCATTTTGTACAAATCGCATATAACTTCTGCACACTTTGTACCCTAAATCCCTCAGAAAAAGCTTAGAATCATTGTCATACTCCAGGCGGAGTGAGATTACTATTGAAGCAAAAAATGTACATTTGAGAAAATTTAACAATTATAACGAGTTTCTCCTGAGGACTTTTGAATTTTGATTTGAGATCAAACATTATGCCTTCTCTTCATTTTTCTCTGGGTCGTCGTCCTCTTTGACCTTGAGCATGACCTCTTCCGGAATCTTCTCCTCCATCGCCCACTCTTGTAAGTCTCCACTTCCAAAGATCACGTAGAAAATCGCACCAAATGCGTAAACAGCGCCAGCCACGAAGAACACAATCTGCCACTGGCCACGCGTCCTCTGTGGTTAAAATAAGAACATAAACAACAACGAAATGATAAACAACTCAAGCACTCACGTCTTTAGTGATAGCAGCCGCCACAGGGGGAGCCACAAAGCCAGACATAGAAGCAAGTCCGTTGGAGATACCAAAGAGCGTTCCAGCGAACTTAGGTGCAATGTCCATGTGGTTGACTAAGAAGCCTGAGTAGGCAGTTCCACTCAGCGTCACCGCAATGGTCAGAAGACCAACCGCAAGACCCGTTTGCGTGCAATCCATGAAGCTCAGACCAACCAGGAAGATGGCAGCACCCATCATGCCTGTGGAGGTGGAGGTGGAGGAATGGGAAGAGGAGGAGGAGGAGGCACTTACCAATGGAGTTGAAGATCTTGCGGCCAACCGTAGTGGAGAAAACGCCCTTGCCGCGCAGCACGTCAATGATGATGGGGGAAATGTTCATGTTGGCCCAGAGGCCAATAAAAGGCAGAGCTGAGAAGAGGCCATTCTGCAAGAAATTTCGACATGAAAAATAATCAATGCTCTTTACTATACTTTTGTGTGTGTTGTATGTACTTTGTAATTTTAATCTACACAGCACATGTCCATGCATGCTATTTTAAAGCACAAAATAAATTACAATTACTTTTATCATCATTATGGAGGCAACAACTCACAGATGAGATGTCGAAGTAGAGAACTTCCTTGTAAAAAGTTGGGATGTTCGTCAGAAGCGTGTAGAGACCCCAGTCAGAGCAGAAGTTAGCCACGATAATGGCCCAGACGGGACCAGAGGTGGCAAACTTCAACCATGGCACAGAGCACCACTGAAAGAGAACGGCCAGTGAGAGGGTTGGTGAAAAGCATGCCACTCACATCATTGCCTCCTTCCGACACCTGTCCAGCGAGACTGCTGGTGATGTATTTCTTCTCAGCCTTCGAGATGAAGCGATGTTGCGAAGGCGTGTTGCTGGTGAGGATAAGCCACACCACAACCACCAACATGGAGCAGATGCCTGCCGAGCACAAATCATTCCATCATCACGCAGCTGCAGTCAGCACTCACCGATCACGTAGAAGATGGAGCCCCAGCCGCCTGCAAAGCCATGTTGACACAACACTCCAGAGATGGGCATCGCAAGCACACTTCCCATCATGGCACCTAGACATCAATGCAAAGCTCAAAATCACAGAAATACGAATCCTCCCTAATTCACATTAGCGCAAGTAAATATGTACTTAGGTCTACATACTATTCAGGTACTGCATGACAATTTGAATCTATTTAATGCTTATAATAACTTATTTGTATGAATAAATATACATATGACATTACATGTGTATGAAGAAGTAAAAAGAAAAGAAAAAATCAACAAAAAACTACAATACACATAAAAGTAGCTCAATTTTAAACAGTGAAATAATAACTTAATGCAATAATTCATCATTAGTAATCTCAGAATCTGAAAACATACGACCTACATTAACATGAAGGCTAATCTTCTACTCTTGTCACTTAATGATTCATTCAGCAACTAAAGTCAATAAGCAAACATGCAAAGCAATTACTACGCCCACTTTATAAGAATTATAATACATGTAATTATTATTACGACAAAATCTCCCAAAGGAAAACAGATTGATGAATTTTGGATGGAAATATGGATTGATGCAAGATAGTGTGCAGGCAAGAATTGAGTGAGGGGTAGGAGAAGTGAGAGCACATACCAGCGTAACTGATTCCAGCCAGGCGCGACCTCTCGTAGGGGGGAGCCCACTGTCCCCACATGGCGTGCATGGCAGGGAACATTACGCCCTACATGGGGGGGAGGAAGGGTGAGTAGTCAAAGCATGATTATGTGATTAACATTGGTATAATCAGAAGCTCATCAAGTGCATGAATCAAGGCTTAAAGTACTGTGGTTGGCTCATAGCGTGCTGTTAGCACACCTACCAGCGTAGCTGATGCCAGCTAAACGCGACCTCTCCACAGGAGGACACCATAGGCCAAGCATGCAGTGCATGGCCGGGAACATCGCTCCCTTTTACACAGGATGAGAAATAATTCCACCAGTCACAGTTCTCATTTACTCACCGATCCGATGCCAACGATCACACGGAAGAAGATGAGCAGACCAAAACTGAGACTGGCTGCGACCGGAGTGAGCAGAGTGCCGATGGTGGCCAGAGCAAGGCTGCCTCCGTACACCCACTTGCCGCCAAAGCGCTCGGCTAGGATGCCTCCGGGGATCTGACTGATGAGATAGCCATAGAAGAAGGAGCCCAACACGTGGCCCTGCACTTCTTTCGTCCACGCAAATGGTCCGTCCTGCAAAGTACAAAGAAATCAGTGTTTCAGGTCAGCGCAGTTTCAGGTCATATCTCACCTCAGGGTTCACGGAAGTGTTTCCTTTGTTCAGCAGACAGATGTTGTCTTCAGCTTCCCTGTACGCCACCTCAAGCGATCCATTGACCATGACGGTGGTGTTGATCGGGGCACTGCCGTCCTGCATGAGGTCCAGGGCAGTGTGGTTGACCATGCACACAATGGCCACGGACATGCCGATGCGCTGGGCATAGTTGAAGACGAAGCAGAGGAAGGCAATGACCGCTAAGCCAAGGCGGTAGGAGCAGAGAAGAGAAACTGGCTGCACAGTCTCTGCAAGAGAAAACATCTTCTCTAACATCTATGAGCAACAAACAGACATGCCACAACCCATCATCATCCAAAGCAAGAATCATGCTACATGTATTATGAATTAAAAGCTACCATGACTTCTTAAAAACATTTCTGATTCACCATCTCATTCAAGGGTACTTGTTTTCATTTGTATAATTATCTGATGCATTATAAGTTAAATTCATAAAATAATCATAACATCCTCATAAATGACACATGGTCTCTCAGCAACCTTGTTGCCCTGGATCCTCCCTCAATTGAGGGTTGTGCTGCATGCACAAGTCAGGCATGCGGGAAATTAACAAATTTATCCAGTTAACTGGTTGTAACAGGTATAGGTAAATTTGTCAATTTGGGAATAATAGTATATGGTTTTACCCCTATGTTAGGAGTGGTAATATTAAAAACTACATGCACTGGTATAGATATCTACTCTAGTAACAAATACGGTACATGTTACAAGTTACTCTATTTAATCAACACCTACATGATTAGTATCATGTAGGTGTTGAATAATAAACCAGTAGCAGGCTAGCAGCAGGTGAATAATTAATCAATTTTCCCTTACAGCCATATGTTAATTTTTCGGTAGCAATACTTGTAGTTGGGCCCGGAAGCACTTCCGGTTGGGAGTGCCACGTGGTTTAAGAGGGAGTGGTTGACCCGGGGCGAATCTCCGCTCTGTCAACGTGACCAATATGCAGCTATTGACTTATGCACGGACATGGTCTGCACTTGGCTCTAAGGAGAATTACATGAAGCGTCAAACAGAGCACGAATGAAACATAATCTGATTGAACGAGGATTACCGATGCTTTAGCATATTGAAAAAGGTTTCCTTGAACTATGCACATCGCATACAGTCTTTGGCTAATTGCCAATCTGCAAGAGGTAAATGTACCTAAGTCAAGGTGCCCCCGCCAATAAACAGAAGGGCGCCGGCCATTACGTCACGGGCCAGACATGCTGCGTAATACATCGTATAATAATACACACATACGCTGAAAGGTCTAGTGTAGGGGCCGCTATTCGGGACAAGTCCCGATTGGTGCGCATGCGCAAATACAGCCCCAGTGCCTTAGATGCTCCAAAGAAGAGAATTCTGAGTAAACAAGCGGCATCTAAGCTATACTAAAAAAAAAAAAAAACAACTCACAATTGCACAGCTATCTAGGTACATGTGTCCTTAAGCGGTGCCGTGAGATAGGGTCCCCATTCGTGTAAAATCTCAAAAAGATCGAATACCTTGACGCATGATGTGTACCGGGGACCGAGTGACGATCCCACGATGAATTGGCCCAGTGCCAAATCAACAGAGGTCTTGGTGGATTATTTCGAGTATTGTAACCGATTACCAAAGGGGCAGCTGTTTTTGGCGACAATATACTTGGATATGAGAAGTACTTGGCCAATCACAACAGAGCAACACTTGAGATGCGTTGAACGTCTATCGAAAGTTCAGATGCAGAAGAGAGGTTCAGTGCAATTGATAAACAGTGGACCATAATGTATTGTCCGCTATGTCGATAAGAGGGTTAACAATAACATTAACAAGAACATGATAATTATTGATAAGAATAAGGTCACACGCTTATCGTAAGGTCTTCGTTATCAGAAGAAGGAAAAACCGCATTTTACATCGAAAATTCGATCTTTTTACCGATATACAGGCAGCCAAAGGGCCTGTCGATATTATATCAACACACCCATATCACGATATCATTGTGATATTTCCAGAAGAAATCCGATACAATGTCTGGATTGGAGCGAACTCGTAGCCAAGATTAAAAACATCCTCGCACCACCAAGAAAACAACCTATAAGTAAAACTATCGCACCAACAAAAACCGGCAGAAGGAACAAACCGCTTTGACTGAGAACGGGTTAGGTAACTCGTGAGAACGCGGTAGTAATATATTGTCTACATGTCTTACCACAACCTAGCGTAGTTCATTGACTGATGAATTGTCAAATTATTGACAATGCGAATTGATTATTTGTCGAGGGAAGGACAGCAGAACACCTGGTGCCCCTTTTCAAAATGTTCTATCTCGTTTGTGGGCTAAAATTATCCGCAAATAATTGATTTTCCAATAAATGCATATTTAAAACTGTATATCAACATCACCCGAAAACTTCATGCGCGTGTAACAGCAATAGACTATAATTAAAGTGATTAGCGACTTCTTCTTTTTGTTTCTTCGTAAATTTAACGGAAGCACGGGGATAGCTAAGACTTAATCACTGATTGTCATATGTTTAATAAAATGTTCAATTGCAAATAACTTGTTAATTAGCACGTACATCTCTGAATGATAATGGCATGAGATTCATTCGTGAAAAAGAAAAAAAAAAAAAAAAAAAAAAAAAAAAAAAAGAGAAAAAAAGAGAGAGAGAAAAAAAAGAGAGAGATTCAAATACCAAGAACATACAAGAGTATTGAAGTGCTTTTCGGGTGTCAACCAATATAGACCCGAATGACACTGTGCAAACAACGCAGTAGTTAAAAAAAAAATAAAAAAAAAAAAAAAAATCTGATCTAGAACATGAACTGAAGAATACAGCCAGGGAAGGAGGAGGAGGGGTAAGGGGTGTACTGGAAAAGGGGGTCGACGTACCTGCTTCTTCCCCAGCCTCCTTCTCTCCGTTCATCTTTGCTTTCTCTTCCGACATTTTCGGCAAATCTGCAAAATAATACCAACGGGTGAAAAATCAGGAGAGAGAGTTGATCAGCGAGTCTTATCACTGGCTGCTGTTTCTGCGTTTTGAGGAGGCGTGACCTATGTGCAACACCATAATAATAATACGCGTGACCTCCGTGATCACTGGTAATCGGTGAAGCGAGTGGGGCATACATTTGGTTTTAATTAATGTAGAACGAAGTTCAAAGGACAAAACAATATGGCGGCAACGGGGGGTCTTTCACTTCTATTTTATGATCAGCTGATGAAGAAGAGCTTGAGAACCATCAAATAAATATAAAATATTGCTCGTGAGAAAAATATAACGACTTGATTTAAGGTGTGTGTGAAGAGTGTAACGACCTTGACGGGAGTCTGCTATCAAAGCCAAGATGTTGCAGCCATGGCAACATTTAAAATTCAAAATTTTAAAATTTAAAACTCACCTGACCTGATGATCAGCCAGGAAGATATTTCCAGCTGACTGAGCAGCAATTACAACATGCAATGATCATTATATATGAACAGCAGTTCACAAAGGTCCCTCACGTGTCGCCATCGCCACCTTCAACTCCGCCTACGACCGCATATTTATATCTCACGGGAATCAAAAATCAAACAAAAACTGGAAATGAGGGTTCTAGTTTGAAATTATGAAATAAAGTTAACCTATAAATATAGCACTCAATGACCCCATCGTACAGTCACCTAATGCAATATTTGACCTTCCACCCCCCTTCATGACCCATTAACACTTATAGGCCTACATCCCTGATCAGAGAACTGGGAACTAAGCAATTTTGTTTTCAAAAGCTAATTCAAATACACGTAGACTTTTATCGTACGATAGGTTTTACAACCTGTAATCAAGAGCTGCAACGGGGGCGGGGTTGAAAGGGGGGCGACGTGTCCGCCCTGCTCTTGGCTCTGAAGGTAGACACCCCCATCGAGATGCAACATACAGGTAACAGGGTATCACAGGGAGACAGCACCTGGTGTGAGGGACCACAGAACTAGCATGAGGGAAGAAAACCTCACATACAGAATGGACATGAATTTTGTAATTGGATGATCAGGCCATAATTAAGTGAGGAAATTATATTCAAATGAATACATTATATTGTAAAACTAGAGTAACCCTTATAAAAGTTACAATGATTTTGAAAGTTTGATTCTGAAAACACGACATTGTTTAAGATGTGCTGGATCAAAGAATTCAAACGATTTCTAGAATAGAATGAACGCTAATCTATGGATTTATCACGATGTATAAAACTGCATCGAATTGCATTAGAAGGACTGATGTAATGTTACATTACTTATATCACTTAGATGTACCATTGACATAATCAGTACATGAGGACTCAGACATAGCACTTAATGACCCCGTCTGCACCACTAGCTAGGTCGGAGGTCAGAAGGCAGTGTCAGTCTGAGACTAGTATAAACATGATGGAATTACAAATGGAAGGGTGAATAAAATTGACCCCTTACTTCATATACACGTGACAAGAGAATCAGTATTTTCGATAAATCAAAAATTATACTTATTTTTCTACTTTTTAAATTACAAAAAAAAAAAAGTGAAGGAAATGCTCAGAAGCAGCGCTCAGCATCTCAAATTCTCAGCCTACAAAATTTGCACCTAAGATGGAAGTTCAACACCGAAGGGAGTTTCACCTAAATAACTTGGGACTTTTTGCTTTTGTCTCTAAGACATCTTAATGGGGGGGATTCAGATGACCATGGCACTGTAGCGAGGGTTGATTTCAGGATTATCAAATTATGAAGCCTCTTACAATTAAGAGTTTTTCATCTTTTATAATAACCCCCTTCAAATTATGAGATTAGATTAGATTAGATTTTTTTGTTTTGTGAGGGTTATATTAGGCTGTCAAATACTTAGACTCAAGTAAGTTGAAGTAACGCAAAGAAGAAAAATACATGTATATAAATGAAATGAGGGAAAAATCACCTGTTCTATATACTTCATGCACATGTCTTATATCACTTATATGTGAAGTATTTAGACAATTGGAGCATTAATAATCGGTGTGTCTGGGTGTAAAAAGTAAAATGTGCTGTGGAAAGGAATTAGTTTTTCATTTTATCATGAGACACAGCCATATTTGCACTGCACAATATATGCTGATATGTTTCTGTTATCACTTCTAGTTATTCGAATAATATTTCATTTCATTCACAGTATCACAGTTCTTAGTATCGCCTCATTTCCCGAGAATGAAGCATGAGGCCTACAAATATTTATGATCCAAAGAGATTTAAATATACAATCCAGGTATAAAAAAGGAACTGCTGAAATGATTACAATATTAAGGTGATTTTGACATTCATATTTCAAACTTCAACCCCAAGTGCATTCATTCCTGGGTTTTTTTGTGGGTTTTTTGAGGTTTATTTCGTTTTAGAGAAATCAAACACCTGTCACCTGCACATTGTTAACTTGGACAACCACCACACCATGGATCATGGATGGGAAAATGAGTCAGCGAGTGCGCCAGAGGGATGATGAAATTCTCTCCACCTGCGCAACAGGGTCATTGGGTGCACATGTACCGCGTGGGATTAGATATCGGTCGTTGTCATCAACCATATTGCAACAACATTCTCCCACAATACTACTATTCAAAACTATAATTGTTCACGATGTGGTCTGTAGATTACAGCTTGAGTCCTTACTCGACTTACACAACTAACACAGGCAGTGAAGTCGGCTTGGCTTGCGATGCACGTGCATAACAAGAGCATCGCTTCAGCCTTCAGTTTGTCGCTTACACAAAACACTTCTCTCCGATCTATCGTCGATTGAACGCTGTTACGCCGATTAGTTCGAATTTTAAGAGCAAAAACTATTCATCAAATGACACAGAGGAGTTTTACTTACAAGAAGGGGCCCTCGCTGAGTCAGAGGTCGAGCAGGGTGTACAAACAGAGCAGGAATGACTCCCAAACGCACTCCCGTTCGTGAGATCAAGAAATGTGTGTGGATTCTGACGTCACGCACCATGCCGCCGTGTTGTATCACGTGGGCGAGGCGCTGACCAATCACAGCCTACAACCATGTAAACAAACGCACGTGGGCGTTTCATCAATGGTCGGCGTGACAACGATACAAGCGCAAACCAACGCCAAGTTTAATGGGGGATTTATAGCTACATACTACTAGCAAGTACACATACTATAGGTACAGTACAAATACAATATTATACTTGCTAGTAGTCTCAGTATACTTTTGTGCTATGCTTTGCATCCTTTAATACGGATCTAATAGCTCTGACAAAATTCTTGAAATGCGATAAACTTTCGCTCAATGTTTCCTAAACACACTCGATGATGTTTACTTTTAATAATTCTCTTCGTGATTCTTCTCTTTCCTTGTCTATTGATGATTCCATTATTGACACAGTTAAATGCATAAACTTTCTTGGAGTAAAAATAGACAACAAGCTCAATTTCTCTGAGCACATCAACCACACCTGTAACAAATTGTCAAAATTGCAAACAGATCGACTTTACTTATGCTCTACAACAGTCTCATACTGCCTTTCCTTACATACTGCAACATGATTTGGGGAAAATCTGCTAACATACATGTTAATCGACTATTTATTTTACAGAAAAAAGCCATCCGCCAAATCAATAATGCTCTCTTCCTAATCTACAAATCTTCGCGATATTTATTGGAGCACTATATTTATTTTCAAATTGTCTCACCATATGCTGCCTAATTCTGTATCTCAATGTTTTCGCCTAAATCCTTTGGTTCATGGTAGGAACACAAGATACCAATCAAATTATAAAGTTAGTGTAACCCTTTGTCGAACATCTTTTGGACAAAAATATCTCAATTTTAACTTTGCTCAATTGTATAATAATGCTCTACAACCATTGTTACTTTTATATTTACATTCAATAGAATTTTTTTTTTAATATATTCATAATATCTTAATAGCTAAATACGTATAATATTTTTCTTTTTTATCCATTGTATATATTTCTTTTTCTTTTTCTTATTGACGCTCTCTCTCTCTCTCTCTCTCTCTCTCTCTCTCTCTCTCTCTCTCTCTCTCTCTGTTTGACTCTTCTTTTTTACGAATTTCTTATTTAATAAGGTCTCAGCTAATTAATTAATTATTACTAAATGTCATTGTGCATTGTTCCGACTGATGGTTTGGCCGTCGTCTGCTCGCGAGACATCGACTAAACGTACCTTACATGTATATTGTATATACATGTATATCTGTAATTGTAATTTGGAAACTTACTTTAACACAAACGATAAGGGTGATTAATATGAAATTAATGATTTACCTTATTAATTAAACAGAGTTCATGTTGTAGAATCTGCCAATTCAAACCACACCCGAGCCGATGGAGAGGAATTTGGAGTAACGGTGAGGAAAGCTCAGAGCTGCGAACCGACCACGGATCGAATTTAGAAAAAGAAAAGATTTTGAAGCTGCGCTCGGTTTTGATGGTAGCTGATGTGTGTCTTAGTGGCTTTAGTGTCCATTGAGAGCAGGACATAGCGTGAAGCAACTCCGTTGTCAAAGGATGCGTGTATGCTTCTCCTAAAGTGCAGCTATGGAAATCAAGCCCGATTATTAAGCCCTATTGTTTATAAACTCTACTCCAAGAGCTAGGATCTTAAGAGGCAACTTGAAATCAGTTTAATCGCGTAATTTTATGCATCGCGCATTGCCTACAGCAAAGTCAGCATTTCATATCATCTATTTTAATTTAGAATTAAAGTCCAGAGACTACACCTTGCCCCGTGCATTCCTCGATGACTTTGCACTCACTCATTACTCATCGACCGTAGTCCTCACTTGGACCGTGGGCGCTCTGCTAGCTGCTGCTGAGAATCCTCCTCGTGTCCTTTCTTGGATGTTGTCGGAATGTCGGGCCACGATATTCTCCGTCTCACTCTCCTATAGCTAGCTGTTCTTCCCTTCCCTTGTTGCCGCTACCAAATTTTCTCCCCTTGTCTTCCGGCCAGTATTGGTACTTCTTGATATTTCTACGCCTCACTTCGACGAGGAGTCTATGATCTTCTGGTACTCCTTTTTGTTCTCTTACAGTGATGTTTGTCACATCGTCGCTACAGCTGATCCCAAAAACTCGTCTCCATAGCCACATCTCAAAAACCCCGATTCTCCTCTCTTATTCTTTTCTCAGAGTCCACGAGGTGGCTATCGTCCAGATGATGCTCTTGGCGAGTTTCTTCTTCAGGGTTATCTTGAGCTCTGTGGCATTCCAGATCCTGTCAGTCTTGGTGGCTGATGTTCTTGCCATGGCTAGCCTTGTCTTGATCTCAGTTATACTGTCTCCTTGGGATGTGACCGTTGATCCTAGGAACTTTACTTTGACAGTGTTCTCGATTTTCTCTCCTTAAATTTCGATTGTACCTGTGCCTCCAGTGCGTATCACGTGTGTCTTGTCTCGGTTGACCCTGAGTCCATATTCAAGGCTTATGCCTACTTCGATCATGGAGGGTTTCGGCCATGGTTTCCATGTCATGTTTTGTGGTTGTGAGAAAGGTTGTATCATTTGCAAATCGTAGATTTCATATGCGCCTTCCTCCTGCACTGTTCCCAAACAGACCGTGTTTCCTCCATAAGTCTCATGATGACTTCACCGACATTGATGAGTGCGATCTGTGATACAAGGCTTAATCTTGCCTGTAACTCCTTTCTCGGACGACTCTGCAGTGTTCCCAAAGCCGAGAGCTACACTATAACAAGACCGGGCGCTGTGTGTTGCCGAGCCTGCCGTCGATGGTAACACGCCTCTTGGAGTCTTAGATTCTTCCAAAAAGTGTGTGCGGTAACTCTCCGGTCCTAGATTTCTGCCTGGGTGCCCAAATACCGCCAGTACGCCACTGAGTGTTGGTGGATCGAAAACCAGTCCTGTCCTATATAGCTGTTCTCGCGGTCTTCACGAATATGATATGCCCGTAATAATTATTAGTATAATGAATTCATGGTCTTTCACAGTCGCGGATGACCTAGCTCCGGCCAGTGCTAATTTATAGGGGTATATGGTATAACTATAAGGTATATGGTATATACATGTATACCGGTATAGGCGGGTAGCAGCGACTAGTATATGCAGTTAACATAACACTTCGCTGTTGCTGCTCAAGCGATAAATCCATGAGTATAGTCATAATCTGTGGGGATGATGACTATAATTATCAATATAAATATAGAGGTTTGGAACGAGACTATACTCAAAGCGAATTCCCTGTCTCGAGCGTTATAGTCATAAATGCAACTCCGGTGCTGTGAGTGCCGAATCATAATGGCACCAAGAGTTACGTTATGATTTAATCGATGCCAAATACATTGAGGTCAAGGTCATTTTGAACCGAGCTCTAAATCACCGACCAACACAGACACGTCCGTCGTCTTGCGGCAACATCAAACGGCACGCCTCATCCTCCGATTAGAGTTATGTCATCCTCCGACGAATTTCCTCCATTTGTCCTGGGACGTTCGAGATTTGACCAGGTTAGAATAGATTCCGCATAACCGCTTGAAGCTATCACTTAATTTGCAAAATTACTTGAGAATTATGGGGAGCATTCAAGTTAACTACTTGGCTACTTTACAAGTTTACTTACGGCTTATTTTACATGACGATGATGACGATCAGTTCATGATCCCCTTTTGCAATAATGTGGAGATAAGCATACAAAATATAGTGGCTTGGTATGGCAAGACAGTGTTCACGTATGTTCATTTTCATTATTCATGTAACTTGATCCACAGTTGTGTACCGACTATTAATATTATAATTATCACTATACGTATATAATAATAATGATAATAATAATGTTTATTTAATTATATAGCAATCACAACAACAGCACTCGCAAACATTAAAATGGTTCATCGCATCATGATTATTAAGTATGAAATTTTGTTAATCATTATCATATCATTATCATCTTCACGCAGGCCCGGACAATTGCCTATTTATGCATATTTATGTCTATTTATGCCTATCCATGATCCATTGCCCTGTTTGCTGCCAAAAGTGGAATTATTGCTGGATCTTGGGTGCACTCTATTGGTTCAAGAGATAAATAGATATTAATGTTGATGAAATTAAAACAGAAATGACACGTGAGACTAACCTTACCAAGCATTTCTCTGATCTTTGCACGGTTCTGTGACATGTTTTGTAAGTTGTAGCATTTTCTTGGAAATGCACAGTGCCATGGAACAGCATTGAAATGCTTATCAGGGGTACAGCGTTCTTTTGAAATACCAACCTTGATGTATTCAGTTTATTTTATGTTTTCTCTTTCAAATCAATATTCAGTCATTTTCTTGAAATAAATTATGCGTCAAAATTTATGCCACATACCATGTTTGTCTTTGTTTGCTATATAGTTTCAGCTAGATCATCAACAAGCTTCAAAACATGTACTTAGAAGCAATGACGATACATGTAACGCATAAATAAACTTTTTTTGGTCCACTCTGTATGAATTGGCCTTGTATGAATATTAATTCTAATAATCATTTTTCAGTCATGTTTCTCGGGACGTCTGCGTCACTTCATGGATGTGATCGACCCGAGAACTCTTTTCACGTCAGAAGTAAGTGTGCTAATTTATGCAAAATTCCGCTTACCCCATGCGCCCCTGTTCTTTGCCTGCAGGCTGATCTCCAGAAATCAATCAAACTGCTGGAAAGTTTCAAAGATGGCAAACTGCCAATCACCGCATCAGACAATGAAGAACTGTGGAAGGCACAGAAAATCAAACAGGTCGGTTTTGCCGCTCCTAATGATTGAGTCAAATGAATCTGTTATTAACTAAGTTCTCAATTTATTGATTAATGTTTACAGGCAATCATTCACCCTGACACAGGAGAGAAAATATTGATGCCATTTCGAATGTCTGGTGAGCTTAAGTTTTATGAGGAATAATCTTCTGATTGAGAGTATATTCTTGTTTCAGGTTTCGTACCATTTGGATCACCAATTGTGAGCGTTTTTAAAACTTTTTTTTCTACTTTTCTCTGGATTTTATTTGGCCTTGCCTTATAATGGCATTCTTGGTTAAGTTACATGTAATTGGTTGATGTACTGTTAGTCTGTTATGAAGGCAGATGCTGTCTTAGGAAAGATTCTCAGTTGAGTTATCAGCCTTCTTTGTTAATTGCGATTGTATTTTCACTTTCTCTTTGTGTTTTCACAGGTGACAGGTCTGCTGCTACCGAATCCAACATTCAAGTCGACGATTTTCTGGCAGTGGTTGAATCAGAGCCATAACGCATGCGTGAATTATTCCAACAGAAATGCCTCCAAGGTTTACTTCAACTTCAATCCATTAAGAACCCTTTATTAGTCACAAACTGCTATGAGATTTCAAACTCCTTGCCTTCTTATTTATTTGTAGGAAACCCCAGTATCTCGTTTCGTGTTGGGCTACGTTGGGGCAGTGACAAGCGCTGTTGGAATTGCGGTAAGATTTTGAAGCTTTGAAATTCTCTAGTGGATTTATGAATGGCTGTCAGTTGGGGCTTGGAGCACTGGTGAAAAGAGCGAATGGGTTGAGTCCTGGAATGAAGATTCTTGTGCAGAAGTTTGTTCCATTTCCTGCTGTGGGTGCGTTGTTTTGTGGCTTGTCGTATGGTCTTGTTCTGCAATGTTATTAATTCACAGCTACTGCCAGTACGTGTAATGTTATTCTGATGCGCAACAGTGAACTCGCGACCGGAATCGAGGTTTTCGACAAGAATGAGAACATCGTAGGAACTTCACAAACGGCAGCGAAAAAGGTGGAATATTTCTTTAAAAATCTGATTTGTGTAAGTGTATGATTCAGGCATTGGCTGAGACTGCTGTCACTCGCATGGTGCTCCCTGCTCCTCTCCTCATCATCCCCCCCATTGTTATGACGTTTTTGGAAAAGTCAGTGTGCTGGTTTCGATTAAAATGTCTTTCTAGCCATGTTTGACTTATTTCAGAACTCGTTTCCTTCGAAGCAACCCTAGATTTCATCTGCCGTTGAACGCTCTTGTGACCACGCTGTCATTTGGCTTTGCTCTTCCCGTTGCCATCGCTCTCTTCCCACAAGTCTCTCAGGTATGAAATAATGGCATTATGTCTCCCATTATAATGCACTCAAGACTCCAGATTTTGTTGCTGCGGTTGTCAATGCCTGTTCTGCAACCTTCAGCTTTCAGACTTTTTAACTCTTGAGTGATCAGGTTTCCTAACAAATGTACTGAGCCAGAGCTGGGACTAAAATACCACCAAGCCCCAATTTGTTCCCTTTTTAGAAATATCATTAAATTATAACAAAATGTGTTTATTCATTTATTTTCAGATCAACACAGATGAGTTGGAAGAAGAAATTAAAAACAATGTCACCGATAAAGTTCTTTTCTACAACAAGGGACTTTAAAATTGATTTTAATTTAGAATTGCCTTGTTCGCACAAGACTGAGACAAGTCACAATGTATTCTCATGTCTTCATGTTAAATGGGTGAAACAGCCAAGATACTTAATTTCTTAACTATTTTCCATCCTGTGTGCATGTAATGCAGGTTCAGGGAGCATTAATTACTTAGATGAAGTAGCTGTGATATATAATTGGTTGTTCTGTATTCATGCCTTTAATTATGCTCAAACTACCTATAAGTTTATCACATTATTCAATATGAATTTTAAAATCCAAATCATCAATACATGTGAGAATGCATGCAATACTTTTGTTCATGCTGATTCGTGTGCTGCCATTTAATTGCCATATTTGAAATAAACAGATATTTTATTAACATATCTATAGTTAAGGTATTTCTTTTAAAATATTATAATTTGGACTTCCAATAATTATGTGATAACGATCAAACATATAACCTGGCTAGAAGAAACCTGGACCTGCAGACTTCACATCAAAATTATATTAATTAGGAGTATTGTGTTTCCAATAATAGAATTTTGAGACGACTTAACAAAATAGAGCACACGATTTGCATCGCTTTATTTTATACCCTGAAGCTCAAGAAAAGTCCTTCTCATCGACAGCAAATGAAACGATTGTAACAAGGAGGTCATAATGAGTGAGAGGCCTTGATAATGTCTGGCCCATCATGGTTGAATCAATATAATTGGCCTTGCACATATTTCTATGGTGCTCTATTGCAGCCGCAACAGGTCATCATGTACTTATAATTTGGTGTCAAAACCTGTCAAAAAACCAAGTGAAAGTCTTATCTTATCTAGCCCAGTTTTATCTTCTTATCTATCTCAATGATAACTGTTTAACAATCAGAAGACGCTGCAGTAGGATCAACTATTAGATTCGTATTTGTCCGTTGTACTCTCACATACAGACATGAGTGGATTTGTTGGAGATCTTTCATCCAAACAGCAGGCGAATCTCGACCAGGTAGGCATGCATGTAATAGGATTGGTCATCCTCTTGTCAGTTTGGATTAGATATTGATTACATGCTCTAATTTTAAATTTAAAAATTTTTTTATTTTCTAATTCCAGTTCCGCGAACGAGTGAAGGATGTGATAACTTCGAAACATGATGACCATGAGCTACTGAGGTGGCTTAGAGGTGGGTGAAGTACGTAAAGGTCAAAAATCATTGTGAATAAACCTCAGAATGGCGGCAAACTGCCTCTGCGAGAAATAGTACACTATTTGAGCTACGACCATGCAGAGCAAAATTAGGAGATTGATATATATTATTTCATGCAAAACATTTCTACTCAGCAATATCAGATTTTTTTTTTTTTTTTTCAACACATGTAGTAATATGCAAACAAAGTTAGTTGACAATTGTCAAAAATGTACGGTAATACAAAATGAGATAAATTGATTTTGACGGGGCAGCGATGGCGCAGTGGTAGTGCTCGCCTAGCGTGCAGAAGGTCGTGAGTTCAATTCCCGGTTTGAATTCGGCGGCTTGAAAACCCTCATGTTCACCACAGCATGACACATTGCATAGTGTCAAAATGTGGTACCTGGTTGGACAGTGATGGATATTTGTGCTCGATTACGCAGGCTATGCCTTCATGGCTGCGCTCGCTTGTATACTCCCCGGGGAGTTGAGTTTGTGTTGGTGTGATGGGTCCAATAATGTTCAACGCATTTGAATAACGTGTGATAATGATAGTAATTGCGCTATAATAATGTGAATTATATTACTATTATTATTACCTACTGTAATACATTTTCTCCCCCGAACAGCACGTTCATGGGATTTAAACAAAGCAGAGAAGATGTTCAGAGACGTGAGTGTATCGGTCTAATTATGAAATGTCCCAAGTACCACTTTATTCATTTCAGCATTTGGATTGGGAAAAAGCCAACGACATAGAGAACATTCTGCAGTGGGAAGTTCCGGAAGTACTGAGCAAGTACTTTCCAGGGGGATACCACGGGGTTGACAACGATGGATATCCCATTTGGTGGGACACCACCACGCTGGCTGACATCAAAGGAACTTGATTCAACTCACTTGTATTCTTATATTGAATTGCATTTCTCTTATAGGTATAGCATACTCTGCCTCAGTTGCAGATACGCTTAAGTATAGGTTTCGCGTTGCTGAATACGTCTTCCAAGTGATGTATCCTAAACTCTCAAAAAAGGTGAGTTGAAGATAAGTTAGAACCAGAATATTTTTGTATTCCTATTTAATTATTTTTAGTTTGGCAAAACTATTGATGAACTAGTCATTGTTCTTGATTGCCAAGGACTAGATACACGGTTTCTATGGAAACCAGGTGTGTATACCATTGTGATGAATGACCGCACGCCCATATACCGGTTGATATTTTGCAGTGATTGATCTGTGCATTTCACTTCTGAAACAACTTGAAGCCAACTATCCAGAAACCGTCCGCGCCATATACGTCATCAACAGTAAGAATACTGCTTTAAGCCATGTTTAACCCAAATAGTGTGAGTGTCAATTTCATTCACAGCTCCAACATTGTTTAACGTGGCTTACAATTTGCTGAAGCCTTTCCTCAGTGAACATACCAAAACGAAAATCAAAGTTTGTGGAAGTAAGTGCGCAAAAAGCGGCGATTCCAAATTATGATATCGGACTGTGATCCATCAGAAGACCCTCAGGATTGGCTGAAGACGCTGCAAACCAACATTGCGTTGGATCAAATTCCAGCTTTTTGGGGCGGTACTGCAACTGGGGCGAACGGGGATGTCACCTGTGGGGTAGTACTAATTGCTTTATAGGCAAAAGCATTGTGCTCAATTCTGTGCACCCACAGATTATCAACAAGGGAGATGTTCCTGAATCTTTCTATCGATTGAAAGCTCTGAAGGAGGCGGCGGATATGTCCAAGTTTACGCAACTCAATGTGAGAAAAGGATCCAGTGCTCAGCTAGAATTTGAAGTCACGAAACCAAACTCCATGCTAACGTGAGTGTTGGGTGTATTTATTTGCATCTTTAATATGTCGTAATTTTCGCAGATGGAACTACTGGACGGAGGGGAAAGATATCGGCTTCGGGATTTTCAAGAAAACTGGCGATGAGCGACAGAAAGCCGCAGACATGGAGGAAGTGATGGAGTCAAAGCGAGTCAACAGTCACATGATCCCAGAGAACGGATCCTTCAAGTGTGAAGATCCAGGAACATGTGAGTCAACATCAAAGAATTATGACTAACTGCCCTCTCAGTAGGTTTATACTTTGGACTTTGGTACGTATAAGTCCAAAAGCCAAAGTCTAATATCTAACACATTTCAAGTATGCATGCACTCACTTGATCTGATTCACCCAATATTTGACAGTTTTTGACCTGTGTTGCAGATGTGGTGCGATTTGATAACACTTACAGCTGGGTGAATGCAAAGGATGTGTCATATCAAATTGAGGTACTCGACCCAACTGCCGATCTGGAAACGGTGTCAACTAGCCTCTGAAGATGACAGCGCAGTGAATCAAACACTGTTATGAACACTAAGATGTCTGACCCCAAAAATTTTTTTTTTTCCCCCCCCTCAATTTTACTGATCCCTTTTTGAAATATTGTGAATTGTTGAAGACGACCCTCCCTGATCTAGTGAAGTATTGGTTTTGGAGGAGAATGCCTCAGATTGTTTAATCGTAATTCGTGATCGTTTTCTGACCTTTTTTATTATAGCAAATGATTGTGTTGTGTTTATTGTGAAATATTTGCATCTTTTTCACTTACAGTTTATGAATTGTGATTTTTCTGTGTGGAATAAATCATGCCAATTTTTGAGGTTCCATGAGTTCATCTACTTTGTAATTGACTGGTACATTTAACTGGTTTGAAATTGAAGAATACTGGTAATCCTGTTCTCGCCTTGCTGGGTATTTAAAAAGCTTCCGATCACCATAGATATGAAGATTATCTTCCTATACAGAGTAGGCCAAAAGTAGTCTACTCCATGTTAAAGATCTCAATGCTTTTCAATGGTGCTACGCATTTCTGAGAAAGTGTTACAAAACAGATTGCAATTAATGTACAAACCACGCTAAGATAAGAGAAAGGAATACTTGGTATGGTTAGTGTATTATGTCATGCTGCTATTCCTGTCATTTCTATACCAATTCCATCAACATTTATGCCGATTTATCGCAATGAATATATTCATTGTGATAAATCGGCATAAATGTAGAATGCATGCACTCCACATTCCGCGATATTTCCCGGACCATATATGGATAAGCTTCAGTGAACGCATAATTATAAGGCCATGCTCTCGTACTATCGTTTTGTTTGAGAGTGCTATTGTTGTGACAGTAGCACTAATGGTTACCGGTATCTCCTAAAATCAAAACAAAGCAGAGAGTTTGTATCAAAGCGCCATACAAGAGATGGCATTCCTTAATGCTCTTTCAGGGGTTTATCTGATTTTGCTCTCTTCGCGATCACTCACCTCTCGCATTTAAATGTTCCTCCCTCATTCAAAATATACCTTTTAAATGATTTCTTTGCATAAATGGGTACAGAATAACATCGTCAATCTATACCAGGTAGTATTTTTTTTGAATAATTGATGGATTTTAGCAAATTATAGAGTTTTGTTCTTAACATGGAGTAGATAGACTACTTTTGGTCGACTCTGTATACCAGTCTATTATAAGAAACTGACTTCCATATCTATGCGGTATGCCGATCACACTCAACCAATTTTTTTTCCAATTTTTTGTTTCTATGATCACATGTTTATACCCATGTTTGCCAAATTGTATGTTTATTATTGAAAAAATATTCTATTCTATTCTATTCTATTCTATTCTATTCTATTCTATTCTATTCTATTCTATTCTATTCTATTCTATTCTATTCTATTCTATCTATTCTATTCTATTCTATTCTATTCTATTCTATTCTATTCTAACCCGAATTACAGGATCACTGCACTGTGTCCACAGCCGGTGGCTACAGCAACTGTTAGGTGTGAGTTCGAACTTCGATTCTCATGGATGGCTATGAAAACTTGCAAAAAAAGTTGTCAAAGAAGCCACGCGCGTGTACTAACCCCCACTGAGTCCTGAAGCAAATCAGGGCGGGAAGATGCGGCAATCATAACGTCCTTTGTTGAAATCATAACGTTTTGTTATGCTCTCGAAAGTAGTGCACTTCAAAACTATTGCGCGTTGACTATAACAATTAGATACAAATATTTTAAGAGGATAAAAATCAACAATTCGGATTTCAAATAATTAAATCAACATATCATTTTATCATGCGCATTGAGACTCGATAATAGATATATGACACTGAGATTCAATAAAGATCTATTTCTTTGCTACTCGGATGCTTACCTAACACATGGAGATGTTGATCGGCACAACCTGTTGATCTTTTCATTCAGCTGTCAGAATAGTTTGTTTTCAATGGGAAAATCTCAATTCCCGTGTTTTTTTACGTCGCCAAATTGCTTACGTACTCTAACCAATGGTCATAATGTCTAAACGGATTGACTCTGACGATTCGTTCAGTCCAGATGCCGGCGATCTGGGGCTTGGCAGAGGATTGAAGCCTGGAGCCCTTCCCAAAGAAGACTCCGACTCTGACATCGACTGTCCGCATCCCAACCGCACCGTCATTCGAGTGGAAAAAGTATACGGTCACAAAGGTTCACCTCCGAGGAACGCTGGGAAATTCATGTCTCAAAGCAGAAAGGCTGACGACATGAAGGCTGACGGCAGCAGTACAACGCTTTCTCGGGCTGCAACATTTTCAGACAAACTCAAGCGGTTCCGCAAAGCCAGAAGCATGGACGAAGGGGCCTCAACAACTGTGTATACAGAGTTACCTATCGGCACATCGATGCGGCAACACAGGCAACTGTATGAACGAGAACTTGCTGATATTATTCAACACAAAGGTGTCAGTGATGAACAATGCAATAAAGGTGAACTCCCTATTCAGCCTTTCAGATACTGTATCACATTACATAGTATTAGAAACAGTAACTGTGCACGGAGGACAATTCAACTGCTTTGTCAGTTACTGTAAAACACAAAATTTTTGCTGCAAGATCAATTTTCGCGGTTTTTGCGATCAGGCTCGACCGCGAAAATTGGATTCCACGTAAAAAAGTGGGCGATCCGGGCGATCTCTGCGTTGGCGGCAGCACAGCAGGCAGCGTCAGCCGGGTTGACTTCTGCATTGGGGTCAGGCATCTCTCAGCGATTTCGGGGAGAACTTTTGTCGATTTTCTTGAAGTAGCAAAGCATCTTGTCAAGTTGTTAGAGCATCCGAAGAAGTGAATGATGTTGATCAATAACGAATCGACGAGATCGCCTCGGAGATGAAAATCTATTGGACGCGGAGGTGACTCCGACTTCAATGTTTGGTAAACATCAAACTCTAAGTGCATGTTTGGCAATCAATTCTCTGATCCTTTGATCATTGTTCTTAAGTTTCAAAGATACCATCATTCGTAATTGTCTACAAAGGGCTGCTGCTTCTTTGAATACGTAATTATTTCAAAGCAGTGCAGACAAACTTTAACCCACCTTATCGTCAATGCAGGCGTCGGTGATTAGGTGTGAAATCGATGCTGCATGCTATTCGCTCTGCCCCATGACGCGGAACCGAGAACGGAGAAAGCCCAGCTTTAAAGGGAGCGATGTTCTGTTGCTTTGTTATGGAAGAGAGCTACTATTTCCAGAATTTTTTTGTTATCACATCCTTGACCGCGAAAAATTGATTCCGAGAAATGACGTAAACATGGAAAACCGCGAAATTTGAATTCCGTGTTCTACAGTACTTTGTCTCTTAGGTGAGATATCGAGTTGCCGTTTCACCCCTGGCTGGCTGAGCCCGGCTCCTTCTCGACTACCTAGCCCCCAAGGCTAGGAAGCCAAGAAGGAGCTCAGTCAGTTTGACCGCTGTATTGATGCCCAACTGCGTATCAAGGACGAGCTGTTTGGAGAAGGCCCTCTGATTCCAAGCTGCTTGACGAACATTTAGAAATCATATGTGCTCTTGACCACTATAATTTAAATGTTCTCAGCGGTATATGAGAAGTTTTATTTCATGAATGATATGTTCACAGGGTCAGAATCTCACCGGGATGGCTTCAGCATGTCGCGACTCGATCACAAATCTTTGGGCCAAAAACTGAATCAAACGCAAGAGGTAAAAGCTTCTTCCATCTCTCATTTATTGCTCTCATAGTGATTGAATAGATTGACTGGGTCTGAGTTCAGTTAAGGAGATAATTGTGAATTTGGGTTTGTAGCTTTGTGTTTATGGGTAATGCGTATCGGACCTAGAATTGTCAATTTGAAGCAGCAGTTAAAGCTAGCCTCATTCGGGACATCATAGACAGTAATTTTCAGTCCCCCCTCTTGACAAGAGATGAAATAGAATACATCCTTGAAGATATATGTATCCATTAGGTTCGCTTTTTAATTTTTTGTTAGATTTAGGGTTTTTTTATTTTTTGTTTTGTTTTTTATTTTATTTTATTTATTTTTTATTTATTATTATCATTTTTTTTTTACTACACAAATATGATATCATATATCAATATATACATGTATTGTATTTTGTGTGAAATAAATGATGAATGAATGAATTTCATATACAATTAAAGTAATTTGCATTGAGATTGAATTCAGGAAAATTCTCATTGCAGTGTTTGTGTTAATGCCATCTGCTAATCCACCAATGTATGGCATTAATTAATTTGCATATGTATATTGCTGTGCCCCACTCAGTGATTACCATATTTCTGTGCAATCCAATTTGCAATTATTTACAGCGAAACCTGTGCAAACCAGCGCCTGGATGTGATCAGAATCATTCATTCTCTCAATGAGAAATAATGTTCAAGAAGAGCAAAAATAGACAAATGGCTTGATCGTTTCATTGAAAACAAATGAGCAACAGTATAGAGTACTTCTCTGCACCCAAACTGATGTTTACAGAACTTTACTTTAAAATAGTTGATGTCAGTATTATCATTTTCATAATTGTACAATTTATGGTCTTTTGTTTCCAGGAAGTAGAATTATTGAAACAAGATTTGGAACTGTGTCAGATGCAGCTGAGGGCAAAATACCAGGCCATCAAAATCCTTCAATCTCAGGTGATTTTCAGTCTTCAACTCCAGTTGAAACCTCTTCTCTTTTTCCTTACGTTCCTCCAATCTTCTTGTCATTTTGTGATTTTCAAAGCCTGTTGCTTTGCTATGCGGAAAGGCTCGCAGTTAGTGTAAGTGTTCATTTCATCCTGCACGTTTCCATCTGTGTTGTGCGTTATCTTCGTTCATCTTTTCTCTGCATTGCCTCTGTTTACGAACCAGCGTGACCTCAGCTGACCTGTATGACCCTAACGGTTTTACTGTATTTTAGGCTTGTGACTGAAGTATGAGTCCTTATATAATTTGGTTCAATTAGCGTATGAAATTTCCATGCTTTGTTTGATTATTTGGCAGGCTTTGCGATGTAATTAAATTATCAGAATGACGCAATGTTAATTAAATAAATTATCAATCTGTTTTTCCATCTGTTTCACAAACTGAAACTGATGAAAATGACTGCATGCTGTATTCACTTCATTGATAAATTATTCATGCTGGTTCCAGATGAATTTTCTTGTAATGATAACGATTAATTTAGTGCTAAAACACTGGTAGGATATTGTTACACTTAGATTCTTGAGCTAAATATCCAATCGAGACGATGTCGAGTGCGGTTATCTGGCTTCAATATCATGGGATCGTGTTTATCTCAGTGTAACCATTGACTACCGATTGATTTAACCAGATTATGCCACGGAAAACACCTGCTAGCTTAAATCAAAGGGACAGAATCTTGACCTGCCTATTCTCACCCACCACTCTCTGCAACTCATCTAATTGCACGCAATTCTGCCCGTTAGTTCTATGCACATTTATTTGGTGAATCAAAGCGCCTCTTATGATTAATAACGTCCCATGACAGCAGCGCTCTTAAACATGTTGTGATTCAGATTTTTCTTGTCTGCACCATGTGTCAATGGTGAGCATGCTAATTGTTCATTTCTATGTGTTCATTTTGCACGGTTTAGAGTACTTCAGACACTTGTATACACAAGGCTGATTGGCTGGCAGACTTACTGAGAGGTATAATTTATTATACTGGTGGTTGACCACTAAAAGCACTTGATCACTGCACATGATTGTGGCATGTTTTGCTTTGCATCAGATTAATTTCCTGAATTTCCTCTCTCTTTATTTCCAGTACAAATCTGGATATATATTTTGGGAAGGGGGGTGCTTCTTTTCAGTTTCATTTCTGATGTTTTATTTTTAATTTTATTATTCCGTCAGTCATTTGCCGTCCAAAACAAACAAACTTCAGCCAACAAAGTTGCGAAAATTATGAACCTGAATTTACAGAAGGTGAGAAAGAGGAGATGATTGGTGATGGTTTTTTAAAGAGATGTTGGTGATGGGGCTGCCTTTTCTTAAGCGATAAGTGTTAACTAGTTACAAGTGAGATAGAATTTGTGATCAGAAGGCTGTTTTCCCTTGAAATCTGACCGAATAACGATATTTTTCTGTTAAATTAAGACCTGAATACTCTAGATGCTTAGGTATTTGATACTATATAGTTAATATTTGAGAAGGTTACAGGAAATTTGAATATCCAGTCTGCAATTTCAATTAATTTTTCTAATCATCGTAAACTGCATGTTTGATCATGATAATCAACCTTGTAAGTGTGTGCATATAGTTTGTTTTGCTTTTTGTGGTATTTTACCAGTATCATCATTTTTTCGTTTTTTTATATTTTTTTGATGGCAGGAGGTGAACAGACTTCAGTTTGAAATTGAGAAGCAGGGCGGACAGTACTCTGACAACACGGCCGTGTGGGCCGACAGATTTGACAGGTGAGCGGCCTTTTTTGACGTCATTCCATTTAACCCTTACCTCGTGACAGATCATGTCAAGAAAACATGGCATTGATGGCAACCTTGGAAGTGCGCTCAGAAGAAATGAAAAAACAACATGCAGAGAAAATGGGTCAGTGGGTTACTAGGTCAACCTGTTGCCATGGTAATCACAATGCTTCTTCATATGCAGCACTTATACGTGAGAGGGATGAGTTGTTAGTTTTATTGGATTTGCAAGAACGGCAAAGATACGAAGCTCTAAGGAGGCCCTCCATGGACGATGACCTTCCCTACAACAATTTCTCTGCGCAAGACGTGAGTGCCATCTCTGTGGATGAGCGCTGATTGATTCTTTACTTCTCAGTTGGCCACCCTTGGCGCTTGTCACTGCCGGAAGCATGACCCGGAGCCTTGCGCTTGCGCTCACAAAGCTGTGTACCTCAAGAGAGACATGGCCAGACTCCAGAATGACGTGAGTGCCAGGGTCCCTCAACATTCATGTAACACGTTCCCACTCCAAAGGTCGATCATGAGAAGCAGCTGAAGGAAGAGGCTCTCATCACAGCTGACGTGTATCGCATGGCGTTTGAAGAGCAGCTGGCACGTAGCCAGAGCATCTTTAAGAAGCTGGCTGAAGTTTCAGCCATAAACTCAGACAACCTGAAGACCAAACGGAAATCTACAGAAAATTCTCGCACAGCAAAAGCAATGTTTCACTGGATGTTGGATCAACTAAATGACGGTCAGTCAATCGCTGTGCTCCTTTATTTGACTCGACCTTTGGCTCCCAGATCTGCCATCGGTGGCGCCAGACAACGCGAATGGGTCACACAGCGGTCTCTGTGAGGCGTCGGATGAGTGCAAAGGGTCAATAAGTGCAGTACTGAGCGGAATGCCCTCATGTTCAGATAAAGAACTAATCACTATGTTGGTTGATATGGTGAGCTTGATTATTAATAGCATGTTGTATTAATTGTTATGTAATTGTAGATTAATGATAAGAGTGAAGCTCTGGCTCATCAAAGATTAGCCGCTCGTATGCTGGCGAAGAAAAACCATGAATTAGAAGAAAAAGTGTCTACGCTGAGCGAAGAGGTCTTCATGCCGGCGGCAGCGTCCAACGGTATCCATGACAACCACACAGCTCAGTTGCCTCATCAGCAAACCTGACCTCTTTCTCTTCTGAGGGAACTCATTCGGTTGAATCTCAAGACTCTTCTTTGCGTCTTGTTCAGTTGAAAGACTATTTCTTTCTCCATTCCCCTAAATCTGTCTCTTTGTTATTGCGAGCCGTCCGCAGATGCAGTCGTATGCATTGTACATAGTGGGTACGTGTAATTCTGATTACTAATGAGTTGTAAGAAAGTGTTTGCCTTGTAAAAGCAAGATGGTATTTCTTAATTTTCCTTTGTAGTGAGCATTATCAGCAATTCTGAATATTACATGTGTTGCTAGAAATTATACCACTCTTTGAATCTCAGTGTGAAAAGTGTATAAATATAATAACACATAGAATTAGCGGTGAAAGCTGAGTTAATAACGGTGCCTTCAATTGGTGCGTTATGGTTACAGATGGAACAGGGTCGTTCATTGGCCTACTCATCTTAGCCAATCACTGCCATGATATCAAAGATAATCCTAAATGGAGTATCTTTGATGATATCAAAATGGCCAAAATGGAGGATGTACTGCAGAACAGGAAATTTCTGTGGACTGCAAATTTCGTGGTTTTATGGCTCTGTGCTTTTTGCGCAGTCAAGCGTATAGGATCATAGTATAAGATAACCCAGAAACATTTCTCACCATGAATATAGCGAAAATTGCATGTGGCGTGAAAATTCCAGTTCTACAGTATCCAAAGGTTCAAAGTTTGTATAGGACATTACGAACATACTCATTTAGACGTGGTATTATATTCATGATCATCTTTCTTTGGCTTCAACATCCCATTGAGCAATCCTGATATGAATGCAATGGCATTTAACATATATTTTGGCAATATCACCCCGTCATGGCGAAGTTTATAAAAAACGTTAAGGCGTTATGGCAGTATATTTTGATACCAAATTTACCTGCATTCTGAATATTTCTTATGTTAACATCCAGCTTGTTATTCTTGCTTCCACTGATTTGTCTTCCTTATTATGGGGTTGTTGAGATGCTTTTGATGTTTCTATTTAATTAGACACACTTCATTCCGGGTATTTTTGTGTGGAATCTAGTCATTTTGTTGAAAATAAAAATATAGAGGGAAAAAAGTTTCAAAATATATTATTTTTTATTATTTATTCAATGTCAACATTTTGTTTATTTTTTTTTTATTCAATATCACATTAAAACACACACAAGTCTTCAGTCATTGATGTCAAGAGGAACACGGGCCAATCAACTGTCTTAATTAAAATCACCAACTTTGTTCAAAAGCGCTTTGATATGTATGTGAAAGACGCAAATTTGTAAAACAGACAATTTGAGAGGAAGGGAGTAATGATCCCTTAATTAATTACACCATAATTAACATGGCAAGATCCATCTTGATTTGTGTTTAGATTCCGAATACATACAAAACAGAAGAGTCTTTCTGAATCCTTAAAAAAACAAAACCAGTCTTTATACACAGTTTCCAAGACCGGCAGCTGGCTTGCGTGTTTTGGTCGAAGCCTTGTCTCCTTTCTGATGATCGGAGCTACTTTTCCTTGGGTTGCCTGAAATCAGAAACCTCAAGCGTGCGTAATCATAAACAGAGTCGCACACCCACCTAGAGTGACTAGTGTGCTAGCGAGCGCGATTCCCGACTGTCCAGAAGGAGTGACAGCCTCGTCACCCGTAGGCAGTCGAATAACCAGCGTCAAGATGGCCGCCTTCTGTCGTGAGAGTGGCTCCAGGGCGACGGGGCTGGGTTTGGCTTGGCCGCTCTGCTTGCGTCTGCTGCGGGCTGATCGGCGCAGGTCTGGTGGCTCCGTCTGGAAGACGGCAGATGAAGCACCGACCGGTTCGATCTCCAGGTTGCAGGCGGCAAAAGGTCGACTGGCCATCTGTTCCATCTGCACCACAAGGCGCTGAAGAAGGAGAGAGCCGATTGGGAGGGAGGTCAAGGGTCAGGGGATTACCTGGCGTCTTCTGTATAAGTCATATTTCTGCTTGACTTTCCAAAACATTGCAGCGATTAGAAGGAGTGAAAGGAAACAGCTGCGGATAGAAAATATGCTAATTAACATCATGAAGAATCAACGGTGTACATTACATAATAATAATATTGAATGTGTGTAAAAAAGAAATCTCGCTCAAGATTGCTGGTAACGGAGCAATTTCAGATGAAGCGGTTGTAACAAGTGGTTAACATAATGCATTCGCCTCACCTGAAGAATGTCACAAAGAAGTGGACGAGATCGATCTGTGTGTACTGTGAAAAAGACACCTGAAAAAAAGAAGAAGTCAAAGGTCAAAATGAGCAGGGAATCATAGGTTAGCGCGCTACTGACCTGCAGTCTAAATGGAGTGTTGAAGTCATAAATATATACATAGAATGTCGTGTTATATCTGCTTCCGAATTTGAAGTCACTGTGCTTGAATTTGTATTTGAGATAATTGCATTCTTCCGAATGTAAAAGTGCTTCAGTCAGGGCGTTATCTAAGGAGAAAGAAGAGATGAGTGATCGTTAAATTAAGATTAATTCATCAACCTTCTTTGATGCTTATATTGAGGTAGGCCGTACCAGAGCAACTGATACTGAAGTCAACATCTCGATCCTCCTGGAAACCAAAAAGCAAAAATAAATAATGAGTCAAAATTCCACAATCGCTGTGCATGACTCACGTTGCTCGGCACATTCATGAAGTTGATGCGCGTAATGTGTCTGTTCTCCTCCTTTGAAAGATTAAACGTGAAAGCAAAATCTGTCGCAAGTTTATCTGAATAAGAGAAGCAGAGATTAACGAAATAATCCTCATTCGAAATGCCAGCTCACAGTAGCAGGTTCCGCCCGCTTTAGGGTCGCCGTAATACTCATTAGCTTCATCACACCTGTGAAACAAGTGATCAGTAGGGTCAGTAATCAAAAGAGCAAAACCTTACGTATCGCACTGATCTCCTTTGACTCCTCGCGTGTGGCAGTAACATGACCCAGTGTCCCTCTGGCACGAATCGGCCTGATCGTAACACTGACACGCTGTAATGACACGTTAATTAATCACAAATTATAACCAGCAGCCGAATACCTTGGCAGTGTCCGCCATTAGTCGCCACTCCCCAGAAGCCATCCTTGCAGTACTGGCACTGATCTCCCATTGTTTCATTGAGGCATTCAACGCAGACGTCCGAGTCCTTCTCACAGTGACTGTGGCCGTTGCACTGGCATACTGCAGCATACATCATGAGCAAATTAGCCAATCAGAGGTGAGTATACTCACAAGGACACTGGACAAAGTACCAGGAGTGTTGACACAAATCTGGCTGCAGTGTGGCATTGAGCGCCATCGGCCCATCCCTACTCCCGTCCATGCACGTCCCCAGGCCATTATCAGAGCCATCATTACACCAGCCGCACGAAGGTAAGTTCTGGCATTCATGGCAGCTGCGCAACTCTTCGCACCTGGTGGCTGCGTAGGGGATTAGTGACGCGGCCATTGGCTGTTTGACCACCTACCTGGACACTTGCTCTTCATGGTTGTCCACTCCATGCACTGACCATACGGGAACGAAGGAACATAACTGTTGGACTCGACGCACTGCTTCTGACTTGAGCACCACATGCAGGAGGCCAGGGTGCAGTTCTCACACGACTCATGCGTGAAGCACGGAGACTCACAGTGCTCCTCCGTGGCGCCACGGTGCTCACGACCCACTGACACCTCACCTGAAAAAACACACACCTGTAAAATATAAAATGAAAATGTCTTCACTACTCACAAGAGTTTTCACTTGACTTCCAGTAGCACGCAGGGTCTTCATAGCATGAGTAACAGTTGTGGTGGTTGGAGCACGATTGACTGCCCTCTTTAAACGAGGTCGAACACTGCTGTTCATTGGAAGCATTCTGTGAGCGATAAGGTCGTTTTACTCGCAAGTGACTCTACCGCAAACTCACCTCGCGATCCTCGCAATCAGACTGTCGCAGACATTTACTATTACACCATGCGCAGTTGAAGTCATTAGCCACGCAGCTGGGACACGTGTGGTACGTGCGACACATGCTGGATAAATCTACGCACAAATAGCATGAGAGCACTGATGTTGTTCTCACTGTGTCTCACCATAGAGGCGACTATCGCACTTGGGGCCGTCGATCAGTTGGATGTTCTTGTGTGCTAACTGATCATCAGCAACCGCAGGGTACTCACATCGATCGTCATTCACCCAAACGCACTTAACGCCCTCGCGTGATGACAGACACGCCTCCTGGTCCTCGTGACTGGTGCAGATGCCTGAGGAGAACCAGTTCAAACCGGTATGCGACCACATCAGGATGCCCCTACCTGCTTCATAGTGATACATGTCAAAGAGAACTTTGCCGTTGAACCCTCCAAATATGAACATCTTTCCATCGTACACCTCTGCGATGTGGCCAAACCGAGCAACATTCTGTGGCAACAAAGGTTTGTCGAGGTTGTACCACTCCTGACAGGCTGCGTGGACAACATAATTAGCAGATACCCTCAGCTGACGAGCGACCTACCAATGTCATAAACCATGAAGTTTGTGGAGAAGCACTTGGCGCCCTGGCTGTGAAGAGTGTCATTGTGGGTGTTGCCTCCAAACACCAGCATGAGGTTATTGAGAATGACGGCTGAATGCAGATATTTGTACTGGCCGCTACTCGGTAGGATCTGCCATGAACCCTCATTCACAGAGTACGCGTAAAGCGTGTCAGTCAGGGAGTACGCAGAGGCGCTGGTAGAGTAGTAGCCAGCGTGCACAAAGATGAGGTCACTGCTGGGGTCATACACGCTCGAGTGACCGTAGCCACCCTTGACCAGGGCGCCGGTGCCTGTGGTCACCTCCCAAGTATTTGAATCTGAAATTAAAATTGAATTATGCAGTGAAAGTTTTTAAATAACATTCTTACCGATATGGTATTTCTGCACATGATTGATATAGCCAAATATTGGACTGTGCCCAAATATGATGTACATGACTCCGTTCACGATGTGCGCTGAGTGGCCCACCACAGCGATGCGATTGGCCCTCTCTGATGCCACGTGCATGCTGATGTTGATCATCTGCTGCCACTCACGCTTGGTTGTGTCAAACATCCAAACCTCATCCGTGACAGAAGTGTCAATGATGCCTCCGTACATGAAGATCTTGTCGTCATGTCCAGACACTGCATGGCCGTAACGCTGAACTGGTTCAACGCCAGAATTCAGCAACATCTGCTCCCAGAATCCCTGCTTGAAGTTGTAGCTGCAAAGGACAAAGGAGTTGAAGATTCACGCTCAGCACACACCCACCGTATGAGATCCAGGTTGACAGGATTGTCAAAGTCGTATCCCGACACAATGTACATGTAATGCTTGCCGTCCTCTGTTAGTATGAGTGAGGCATGAGAGGCTCTTGCGTGAGGTACGTTGTCGCTGGGCATCTGCTGAACCTCCTTCCAAACGCCCTTCCTGTCTGGGATGCTGCAGTCAACACCTGTGAACGAGTGAGCAACATAGAAGCAAGAAGACACCTGAGTGACGCTCACCTCTGAATGAGCTGCCAGTGCAGTCGCAGTACATGCTGTCGTCAGTACCCTTGCATACTCCCCAAGCGTTGCAATCTGACGGACACATCGCGATGTCACAGCCATCGCCACGCCAACCAGGCTCACAGTCGCAGCGGCCGCTGCTCTGGCATTGCCCGTGTCCTGAGCAGTCAAGAGGGCAGCTTCCAACCCTGTCAAACAAATACAACAATCAAGCACTCAGCTTGATCCAGGGACCTTGATCCAGGCACTTACACGTAGGAGATATTGAAGCCGTTCATGCTGTAAGCTGCGTCGCTGTAGAAATGGATATACGCCGATCCAGAGAGCGCATTGATCTCCGGCAGCGACTGGTTGGGCTTCCACTCGGGCATGATCAACCCACTGACCACAGCCAGCGTGGGGTCGTACACGGACGAACCGTCATAAACATAGACGTGGTCCCAGCTGCACTCGGTAGAGAAATGCTCAAAACGCAAGCGAATGGGGGTGTCTTCATGGGGCGCTTCTATCAGCCACGTGCATTTCGTATCAATGGAGTAGTTGCCGGGGCCATCGGTGATGTATCCAGATGAATCGGAGATGCTGCAAAGCGATTAGCATGTTACGTAACACACGTTGACCTCGTTTCACATGCTGCATGGAATTACCAGCAATTACATGTACCAGAAACAGACCTGGTGGCTGGCCTAGTATTCTACTACAGTTATATCGATGGGTTATTGTGCTTCAACAGCTGACTTGCATTAGAGTAAAAATAGAAGAAATCGCACGCACAGTGCCTTCAATCTTATCGGAGCCCCAACCCCCGATGAAGTCATTGCCTCCATTAGGTCCTAATAGGACACGGAATGAGGGCAGAACGTCGAGCAGAAGGCGGGCCATCATTCGTGCTTATCCGCAGCAGAAGGAGGAGGCAAATCGGACACAAAGAGCACAGTTCCTGGAAGAGATGCGCTGAGTGCCTCCTCTTCTGACCTCCACTCAACAAAGCAGATGAAAAATCACCGGCGTAACTCTGTCAGACAAGGACTTCCTTGGCTGCCACTCTGCTTGCAAAGGCGGTTGTCATATCAGCTTGAATTAATTCGCAGTCACAGCAGACCTCAAAACCGAGAAGTATGGGAAAATGCTGTACGGCAAATAAGATAGATTACCAACAATGCTATAAATAGCACTGCTTCTTATATACACGACGACCGGTGTGTGACTTAAGTGCCACACCGACAGCAGATAATTACCTCGACGCCGAAATGCGCGCTTCTGATCGCATTTCAATTTTTGTCGTCTCACTCAGCAAAATATGAACGTCACGATTCAATGTCGTCAATCAACGTCAAATCGTGCGTCAATTGAAACATAGAAAGAACATGATTTCGTGGAGGAGCAATTTCTGAGGAAAAGTACACAAGAGATTCGTCTGCTGGGAAAATCAGGGAAATTTATTCCCTCGTGGATCAGCAGACCACGAGGGGGATAAATATGCGCCCTTGCAAGAGGAGGAGGGACGTGGAAGGGAAAAACGATGAGAATAGCTACAGCAGAATGGAGTTGCATTCCAGTGATTCCAGATGTAAATTAATGTATGCATTGTGGCGCCATCGATTTATCGATCGAAATGAGAGAGGTGAAGCGTGATTAATCTTGAACCAGGATGAACTAATAAATATCTTCATCGTGAAAGGAGAAGAAAAAAAAAATGGCCAGGAAGTTCATGGTGGATATTCAGTAGGTTAGATCAAGCGAATTGAGTGTGCAACCAACATCATGATCCAAACAGAACCAACAGCCCGGCTGTCCTTTGACCACCGGTCATTGTGGTCGAATTATGTAACAACGAAAAACAACCCAATACATGTATTAGAACCATTAAGAAGTCAGAACGAATCGAATCAAAAATGAACATTTATAAATAAGAAGGAGGAAGTGCAGCAGAGAATGCATGAAACTGTGTGTTAACAAGAGATCATGTAAAGTAATACGTTGCGTTTCTCAGCTTCTAGTTAAGTGACGAAAGAATGCATGCAAAGACGGCAATGCAGCCAGGGATCAGTGTGAGATGACCATCGTGCGCACAGGGGCAACAGATATGCGACAATACGGCCGCTGCTGCCACAGGCCAAGATGCAATATTTACAAAACACCGATCTGTGTATGAACAGCGATAGAACAATTGAGGCGGCGGCATGCCAGGTCAGCAGCATACAGTATTCACACAACAACATCCGCTCGGACATGAATAATGCCTATTGCGTAATAGTTCGAACAGATGGTAACCGATGAATAATTGAAGTTATCAGTCAAGAGATCTCAGGACCGGGAGCGATACTCCTCCTTTCCCTTAATATGCATACGCACTCAGATGACCTCCAATGCGGATTGAGGGGTCGTCGTTGGTTGCCTGGCTGAGAGCGATTCGACGCAGGAAGAAGGAGATCCAGGTCACTGGCCCCGCAGTCCCCGCGATCTGATGTCGTGCGTCGCCGCCGTGCACGAGCAAGTCGGAAAGATTAATTAAATTAAGTTAAGTCGGAAAGATTAATTAAATTAAGTTAAGTCGGAAAGATTAATTAAATTAAGTTAAGTCGGAAAGATTAATTAAATTAAGTTAAGTCGGAAAGATTAATTAAATTAAGTTGAACATGCATCCCAAGGGAGCAACTATCGCAACACTAAGCAACGGGCGACTGGAGTGGGCACCAAGAGTGATTGCTATAAATGCAGTAAATCAACCGAGTACAACAATCGACATCAAAGACGACACGTGACGTCACGGGAACAGCCTCGCCCACAGTTACACCTGACAGGCAGCAATTGTCATCACACGTACATGCATGGCGCACGCAGCCTTGGGGAAATGCCTCATCCATGCGCAGACGGAGAGAGAGCGCTGTCTCGTCGTCGTCGTCTTTGGCACGCAACGCATCGTCAGAGCTAAATCATCGAGTGCTGCGTTGTACAGTACTCGGCTGGTATGAAAAGTGAGCGTACAGACGCAAATGACTTACAGCGATCGTCCATCTCAAGATAACAGATCACATTTCGCTAGGAAACAATTGCGATTTGTTTCGAGAAGAGAGAAAAAAAAAAGGCACAAATCGTGGTGAATGAACAGAAAAAGAGCTTTTGATACTCAGACTTTATCAATCAGGGCTTTTGTTTTCACGCCGATACACTTTAATCTCATCAGCGCAATTTCATAAAATTTTATTGCTCAAATATCTGCCAGTAATTACACTAACTGAATCCAGCACATTTCTAACTCTCTAGATGGATTGAAAAAAATATAAATAAATAAATAAGTACTGGTAATCAAGAAGTCATGAACTGATTGTCTCCAAGAAATCGTAACCTTGATTCTTGGTAGTCATCTGGTGATGCCGATATTAAAACTTAATTGCAAGGGTGATATAAATTATATAATAAATCAATAACTTATAATCACTGCTGGAGGTTATCAAGTGCATTCTAATTCGCTGTCTCGAGCAGCGAGGCCAACAAACAAAAAAGAAGCTTTTAAAATGACAATATTGACTTTGAGCCAATGCGAAACATTTGAAGCCAAAATGTACAGAAAAGGTTCAACATTAAGTCATTAACAACTGTTTAGTGCAAACTCAGTCGCATGAAAGCATCAACACAGATTTTAAGTTCATTTGTATCTGTTCTGAGAAGCTCATGTATAATGGAAGAGAAAATCACAAAACTCAAATGGAATAAATAAAGTATTCTGCAGTTTGATCCACGAATTCACGTTCTACATGTTATGGTAACACAGTAATGTTCTGTACATTTAAAAGTTTTAACCGAATTATACAGCTTACCAATCTTAATAATATGAACTTGAATATATGAACTTGGAACGCCAGAGAATTGAGTGAAATGATAGTTTGTCTCAATTCATAACATAAGTATATTATATATGCAAGGTTCAGAACTTGACCCGGTGATCTGATATTGCAGATAAAGCCACTCAAATCCACGTGAATTGAGCTTGATTCATGATGCAAAAGTGTTCTACCTTTCAACAAATTGGAAGAAAACAAGGTTGTTGAGCGATATTTCGCTGATGGCACAGAAATGACAGGATGCACAACCACAAGTCAACATAAACATAGAACAAATATCATACAAAGAATAAGTCAATAGCCCTCAATAGTCAATACTCACATAAACATAATCATATAACTCAATATTCAATAATAATATTATACAGCTAATAACAGCTTGGCAGAATAGAATAGATCTCCTCTATAAATGATATGGTTCAAAGTTAAAACTTCTAATACATTCATAGGATTACAAGGATGCTGTATACACGCATGTACTAAATATGAATAATTGATCAACAATACGAAAAATATCCATGATTTAGAGCAGGATAAAATTGCCAATAATAGCAATAAATGATAATAAATTATGCCGATACGTCTAATGAGGCAAAGTTTACGCCTTTACTCTTGAAATGAGTTACTGGTACTAATATTCATAAGTTATGATAGCCAGCAGCCAAGATAACAGAATACGCAAAACTGAATCATGTGCCATGAATAAAAAATAAATAAAGACACATATGTAGACCAATCAAGGCAATCTCCCGATATTAGTATTGCAAGGAGATCAGAGTGATGTACAGGCTACAGCAATTAAAAATTGGCACTTTGACAGTAACAGAGCTCTTTATAATTTTGCTTGTTATATTTAGTATGGTTTTCATTGATCATAGGCAGCATTCCAGCGATTACGAAGGTCTGAGGAGCACAAGCGGGATTGCAAAAGCATGAAAAATGCAGCAGCACAATCACCATTAATTATGCCTATTATCACACAGGGTGACGTCACACTGATTCGACCACGGATACTGAAGTTCATGAACTTTGCTTGAAGAAGAACCAAATCTTAGCCCAGAACGTCCAAAAACCGCCAAACATCAACATTTGATGCCAATGCTCTCCACATTCAATTGTGGAAGAGTCCACTTATCTTGGCTCCAACATCTCAGATTCTCCAATAAGCTCTCGACGTAAAGATAAACCACCGTTTGGGTAAGACCCCGCTTGAGCTCACTCTTGTATGTATCTGAATCATGGCCAATCTCACAGAAGGCGAGGCTCAATGCATTCCACATGAGATGTCTCTGACACCTTCATAGATTGACATAGCAAGAAAAGATGTCAAACTTGGAAGTTCTTGCCTAAACCAAGAGCAGCACCTGCTTATCGGTTATGACTAAGTCTCATCCACTTTTACCCAGTAACTAAGTAATTTTTCAACATTCATATCTCTCATAATTCATCTCTTTTTCAATCTTTTACATCACTCATATCCTGTCTCATTCCTACTTATCTGCTGTCTCTAAAGACATTCGCCATCATTAAGCCCCTAAATTCATGTAATTGCTCCTTTAAATTAATAATTTTCCCTCAGCTCTTCTTGAGCCCTGCATGCTTAACCGTTATGAAGAACGGTCTATAAATAGAAGAATGAAGAGAAGAGAGAACTCACCTGCGCCTGCCAAAGCAGTGCTGGCATGAAGCCCCCGTCCAACCACGATCACAAATACAGCTGACGACCCCAGTGAGCGTATTGTTCTTGCATATTCCATGCACACAAAGGATGTTGTAATCGTCACAGTTCAACACGTCAGAACTTTGTGATGATGATGCGTAGATCACAACGCAGAGGGCGATGCACCAAAAAGGACGAAGTGCTGTCCGCTGGAACATCCCCAAACGATCACTTGACAGGGACAGCAGCCAACCCCGTTCATGCGAAGGCAAAGCCATATTTGATTGTTTACTTCTGCAGGACAACAACACTGAGATCTTGAAGACTGACAGTGTGACTCAAGCAACTGAATGATATGTGGTCCTCTCTTAAATTAAATCCATAGAGACACTACTTCAATCAGAATCATTGACTGAATCAATGAAGGTGACACACACACACTTGACTCCGAGTAGAAGGAGTTGTTGATTTTATGATTAAACAATTTGATGTTCAGTCGCTGAGGGCTACGATTAAATTTATTTCTTGAACTGTCGCTATAATTCAAAAGCACTTGTCAATTCAGTAACGGTAACACAAATCACAAGGGGCACTGAAACTGCAGAGAATTCCACGTATTTAGCTATAACTGCGAATCACAGTGAAAATGAGATTGTTGATTGCATTATAATTGAAAACGTAAAACAGAGAGGTATATGACTCTTGAACGCAGAAAAAAAAGATCACAACGTCAGAAAACGAACTAACAGAGTTCTTTTGAATGGCGGAGCTGCGGGGATGAAGGTGGAATGAGGTTTGGCTCATTTAGCGTATTCCCTTTCCCAGGTAAGCTCTAATTCGCAAAATGTCACTCTTCTGATACTCTAGATGTCCGCTTGGTGTCGCTAAGAGCAATCGTTTGGAAGAGTAGCGACAAATTAGCCGCCATTTTGTGTCCATACAAAAATCATAACGAGAACTGGCTCCACGAGGTAGGGTGTGCTACGGCGACTACGCTTTGGGAGTTTGGGGACCTAAACGGGAGCAAGATTTCCTCTTGAAGTTGAATATCATATAATTATTATACTTATTGTCAACAATGTCACACTATATGTTGATAAACTAAAACTACATCTCTCGTTCGTTTCATCGATGTTGGCCTACTATCACCCTACGGTTTCAGAGGAAGCATCATTGAACGGGCTAAGAACTCCTGAATGACAAGACTGTAACGTTCGGTTCCTTCTAGCCCTGAAGATATTAGCTCTGAGTCGCGTGGACAAAGGCGTGGTAATATGGAGACTAGGATAGCAATGGTTGAACAACTGGAGACGGATTCCAAACATACTACCCCGACTGCTAGCTGCAACCGGTATTTATTCAAAACGCTAGCCCCGTGAATATCGAGAACCACAACAAGTTACACAATAAGATTAATATAAGATTAGAATTTGAGAAAAACAGGATTAACGGAGGTCTTAAAGTGATAGAAAGGATATAAATGATAAGTGTCATACCTTAAGCGGATAAACAAAGCAGTGATTAGTTGATAACAGGATCACTGAGGATTAAAATAATACATGATCTGACATGATCTTTACAAGACGACAAAGACTAGCGACTCTGCGCGTAGCAGAATCGCACAGCGTAGGGGTAATAACCGTAATATCCAAAGCTTCGAAACTCTATGCATCTTATCATCCTTATTTGGCCTTATTTGAGTATTCTGGTGATTTGCCAAACAACTATCTAATCTATTAGTGCTGTGGATCGTACCGTACATCACGGTACTCCGGTCAATGATCAGTATCAAGTCTAGCCTAAGTATTATCTAATCGAGTATCTTTGATCTAATCGTCAAATAAACACGCCGTAAGGAGCTATGCTGTCCCCGTCTCCACTCCCTGAGGAAGAAAAGGCAAGACTGGGAGAACGCAGATCAGCTCACCTGGAGCCCACATAAAAACCACCGAACTGCAACGAGAAGCAACCGATTTGGTGGACACTTCGAAGTAGTGGCGCCAGTGGCGTAGGAACCGGGGGGGGGGGTGGGGGGC
>KB302615.1:718252-736567 GCA_000328365.1 Capitella teleta
AGTGGGGGGGGGTCTGAATATGTTTTGGCCCCCCCAAAAAAAATTTGCATGTGCAGGGAAAAAAAATCAAAGCCATTTAGAGAAATCAGTCATTATTTTTGGTATTCGTATGTACGCGATTGTATGATAGTTCCATATTAATTATACTATGCTACACTGCCTTTGTCCTTCTCCCCTCAGCTCTCCCAAGAAGGCAAAGACTTAGAATCATAACGCAAACACCGCAGAGGCGCTTTCGATTTAATTGGGGATAAATTTGATGTCTACCCCCCCCTCCCTCTGAGGAGCATCACTTCATTCTTCAGTTGAAAGAGGTAACCCTAAATAAAACTGACAACGGTAACAGTTAAGATACTTGCATACACCCCACAATTACACTGCCACTGTATGGTAACAGTGTACATACTCACTTAGCTGACATACGTCATACATGATACAATGAATGACACTAGTATTATGATACTACACTACTGACTACAGTGAGACGCCATGAGGTATACAGACCTCGCCAGATTTATCTGTGCTATTACTCACGATACTGCATGACCAACCCACTCCTACATTGAAGGAGGGGGGGGCACTGGCCTAGGCCCCCCCTCCCCCTCTCCTGTGGCCTGTTCCTACTCCACGGTAACTGAGTGATACCCAGTCAGTCAGTCACTGACCAGTTGACTTGATCAGCATATACTAGTATACATGTATCTCACATTCTCATATGATTCAAACTTGAAAATGAATTTACAATCTCTAGCGCTAGCACTCACATATCATTTTGAATATTTCCCCGCCCAATACATGCATGTACAGTGACGTACTCTCCCAGTCACAGTGAGCCTTGATCACTGCATGTAAAGGCTTTACGCAGTGTATAATCTCAGTTCCAGATGCGGTGTTAATGATTATCAATTATAATTTAAGGGGCATCTCTTTTGTATGCACCGTTGCATAATCATTCACGTATTACGCTATGCTTAGGAAACATGATGACGATCAGCCAGAGGGAGCCATCGAACTGCAGACGATTTCTCCCAATCAAAGTGAAGCAGCAGGTGCTTTTTGATATTCAAAATGTTTCTGTTTTCATTGCTTTCAAGTGCTTTGTTGGACATGTTCCTTTTATTTTCTTCTGTTTTCATTGATAACACCCCACAGCGAGGAAGAGTAAGGTAAGATATGTAATTATACTTACATATATTAATTATATATAGTCGTATATTATTATACGACATATTGATATACATGTATGTTTGAATATTGAATACAATTTACATTTGTTTGAAAATAATGCGTACAGCTACAGTACCCGAAGAAGTTATCAATATGCACATGTACTAATTGTATTACATGTATTCATTCGTTTGTATTCTCAATGCTGCGAAGTAATTTTAGACTATATTAAAATTTAATGTCTTATGCAAGACTTTTTTTAAACTCAACTTTTTTTAGCAGATTTTGCAAGCTAGCTTGTTGCATTAATTATACTTCTAAGATAATTATGTTGTATATCACTTATGTATGGCATCAATTGTTCATTTCTCATTTCTCAGATGGCTCAGCCAAGGACAGCAGACAGATTAACAAAGTTGAACGATGCCAAGCAGTGTGCTGCACGGCTATTGAACCTCATTATATAATCTTCGGTATAAATGTATATGCATCACTCGTGAATTTATTTGTAATAAAACTAAGGTTCTGTTCTCCATACCTCGTTGAATTATTTTATAGGTCATAAGTGGGAGGATACACATGATAGAATACATTAACATACCATATTTCTCTGATGTAGGCCAAAGATCAATGATATAATATATCATTGATCTTGTGTATCTTGTGATCTTGATATCATGTATGTACATGTATATATTATATACATGTACATACATGTATCTGCCTAGGATAATGTGTTAAATTCTAGTAATTAAGTGCTCAGAAAATGGATTTTTCACTCTTTATAACAAAAAATTTTCCGGGGGAACATGCCCCCGGACCCCCCCCTAGTGTGGCTGCGCCGCGGCGCAGGTGTCCCCCTATCATTACCTTCAATTTGGGCCGCCCCCCCCTCAAGTCTGGGAACGTTCCTATGCCTCTGAGTAGCGCCCTGGAACGAAGAAGAGTATATAATATATACTCTTCTTCGTTCCCGGAAGAGCGTAGCTAGTCCTATATTATAGGACTACGCTCTTCCGGGAAGTTCCGACGCAACGCTGCGTTCAACAAGAACAAGAAGCCCTGCATTCCAGACCACTCCAATTAAGCAGCTCCGAGAATAATGGTTTGATTTCTTGGAATATATTGTTTTATTTTTCTGAGAAGCATTACGTTGAGAGTATTTAATTATAAGGGTTATAATTCGGTCAGTTCTGATTTCCTTTATTCGATTTAACTAATAGTTACACATGTTTACAATACCCTTATATTCTTATCATGAACTTTATTTTTCAATCCTGTGAATAATCTAAAATCGTTACAAATAGGAGTAAAAATAAAGTGATATGGAGTAAACTTAACAAATGACTCGATCCAATCAATCGCTTAATTGAGGCGCATGGGTTGATTGTCAAGTAATAATTATTACAATTAAAGTGATAGAAGTGAAATATCAATCGCACAGTTTGTAGTCATTTAATTTATTTTCATTGTTTTATTATGTTGATCAATTATTTGTATGTTATTGTAAAATACGCTTTGGAATTGCAATGCAATGAAGTGAATGTTTCCCGTCACCAATCTTTGAAAATGAATAGAAACATTGATTATCAGCCATAAAAGCCCTTAATAGCCAATTTAGGTCATCAGTCAATTATCATTTACCAATACCTGAATTACGTTATGATAATGGACACAAAATGGCATATTAAGCGTCGTTACTCTGTATATTCAATAACACTTGGCGACGCCACTATCGCTCATTACGTGAATTCGTCTGCTGGAGAAAGTGAAACTGAAAAGAACGGAATGACGCAAAGCCTTCTCGATATAATAACAATTTACTCATTTATATAGCGCAAAATATACAATTATAGGATAATTACATAAAAGAAAATTGCATGCAATAATAATAAAAAGATGCACAAGGTTAAGAGAGTCATGGGTGCACAGTGCTATTACATATGCGAGAAAACCGTGGCAAGAGCCCGTCCTCTTCCTGGTCGAAAAAACTCACTGCACTGCAACACCCGAGACGTAATATTTACATGCACAGAATGCTAAGACATGAATTAAAATATTAGGCTATGTAACATTGACGAAACATAAAAGTCTTCAATATCTTGGAATTCTTGGAATCCTTCACATACCATCGACGGTGCCCCGTACATATTTTTTTAAGGATGTGTTTTCAGCATAAAAGCATCGTCGGACGATCTCAGTGGCCTGAGTGGATGGTAAGGCTCGCAAAATTCTTTCAAATATTCTGGAGCTGATTCCGAGTGCTGATTCCGTGTGGATGTTGCAAAAACTTTGAACTGGATCCGTTTCTCCACTGGGAGCCAATGCCATGCAATGCAGTGACGCTATAAAACAGATGTTATTTGGTCACGTTTATGAGTTCTTGTTGGAATTCACGCGGTACTGTATTGCGTCATCCGTAACCGACGTATTTGGCATTTTGGATGAACAAAGAGGAGGCCATTATGGTAACCGAGTTTTGAAATCACGGTGGCATGCAGCGCTGGTGCGCTTGCTTTTGCTCACAGATATTGACATACTTTCGCGATCCTTCAAGCCACTCAAGCCACCAAGAAATGTGGTCCCATGTCAAATATATTCATTCTACTTCAAATAGGCCACACACAACCGGTGGCACCTTGTGAATGTGAGAGGTCTGCGAGCAGAAATTATGATGACGATATCAATTTGAAGGAAGTTTTTGACATTTTTGCAAAGCATCACCCAAGATGCTTGGACAGCATTCTCACATAACTGTTTACATGTACGTGTTCACCATGTTTCCGCTTCTCCATATACAAATGTTCATGCTGCCTAAAATGGCCCTCAATTGATATCTATTATTTGGTGGCTTTATCACATTGCAATTTATGCTTGCATGGGTCCACTATCTTACAAACCACCCCCATTTCACTGAAAGCTTGCTACGGGCCTGATAACACATTTAGAAATACGTAATACATGTATTGTCCTCTGGGACACACCCCTACCATGCTCAAAACGTGGTTTCTACCCATGAGCTACCACTTTGATACTGCTATCCCGCCAATAGGTTAACTAGGGATGTTGAATAAAAAAAAAAAAAAAAATAAAAAAAAAAAAAAAAAAAACACTTTCGTTTTGCCCGAAATGTGGTACCTTTTTGGGGTTTTTTTTTGTTTTTTTTTTTTGTTTTTTGTTTTTTCTTTTTGTTTTTTCTTTTTTTCGACCAGCTCAAGGACTAACTCACAGTACTCCACTCGCACTTGCTTTGTTCCTGGGCGCTCGACGCAGGAGCCAGGGCTACCTAATCACAACGCGAGTCTCTCCCCACAGATAACATACACTATTCTCTTGGCCTATATACATGATCATTTACATGTACACTATTCCTATTATATGTTTCACCTTCGACTTCTTGAACAATCCTGCGGCACATGGTGCAGTTTGTCTATAATGCCTTCATCAGCGTATGTAGGTATCCAACCGGTCCAGGATACTACACTAATCAATACGACGGGGTAATCATATACACCAATTCAACATCTAAGAGTAGAAGCTCAGGAAAGAACGTCCTGATGAGCGTCCACGACAAAACCGGTCACAAGTCGCAAATTGCGAAAGCGAGCTATAGATCGAAAAACACCATGTGGGGTGATTTTTAAGCGGTTTTCAGGTTTTGGGCATGTCCATGCACCATGTCCCGAAGTATTAGGCATGCATTAACATCCTAGGTGACTCAAATAAGATATTTTCCAACAGCACCCTCAAGGCATTATAGAAAAAAAGTCAGAAACAATGGCCGATTATCACGGTTTTTGACACCCCCCCCCCGGATCGCCAGTAGTGTATTATCGAAACCCGCCATATTTTATATCAACGAGAAGATCCGCAAGGGAACTCTCTTATAATGCAGTCCGACGTCACGTATTAAATAAAATGAAAGAAGCAGAAAGCTTAAAATAGAACCACTATGTCATGACTATGATGTTTAGGTGCAAAAGAAAGGCAACTCCTCGGTTATGCCGACACCGCATTCCGGGCTTGCATTGCATAGACACAAATTTTCGTGTGTAACAAGTTAAACCATTTGCGCACATATTCCTGAAATTTCAAAGAAAACAAATGGAATTGGCCTGGTTTAATTGGAGGAACAATCGACAAGGGGTCAAAATAAAAATGTTTGATTTTCATGGCCAGATATTCCCTGTCCTGACTCACACGCCAATAATAACACACGAGAGGATTTTTTTTTTGCCAAATTTCTCGATGGGACTCTCAACCCTGCCCTGGGGGATGTTACAGCCTTGAATCAGCACTGACTTCAGTTTATCCCATAAATGTTCATTTGGTGACAAATTGCGGGCCGTGTCATGAGTCCATTTTCCTTTTTCTGCGATGACCATAGCAAGGTATGGGTGAGCATTATTTTGCTGCAATAGTCGGATCTCTGTATATTCTTAGCCCGGGTTTGGGATCTTTTATGGGGATCTGGGCCCCTATCTCCCCCACGTGACCCGATATCAAAAGTTACTCTGCAAATATTGGTCAGTCGCATTCCTCCCCTGTCGCATATCTCGTAAACATGACTGTCCTGAACCAGTCCTAACCTTGGAACTCGCTGGATTTGTCAGTCGTCTGGGTTTGTTCTCTCTTTTAGGCATCCAAAACGGGGTCAATCCACAGTAGACCTGTTATTTTCTACTCGATGGCGCATTTGTTTATATGGCTGATACACTGTATCAGATTTGGCGGTGTGTGTATCAACTCCAGGCTCCAGGAGAGGAGGCTGATCTACCCTTCAGGAAGCCGCCAGCCTTCACAAAGTGCAAATTTTTCGAAAGTGTGGTTGCTTTTGAGTAAAGCTCTCGTTGGAGTATCGTTCCATGCAGTCAATTTCATTGTCTATCAATGACATCTGAGAGTACTCGAAATAATGTTAACAAGATTTCACGGATTGGCTGCGAAAGAAAATCAATTCTTGATCGCGAACAAGAATCACTGCCATAGGTGGGAGTGATTATTGGACACTGAATTCACATTGCTCTGTTCTTCCAGATCGATGACGTTATGATTATCTGGATGTCGTTTTGTTTGCCATTGCAAGTCGTCTCGTGACTATCTTGCTGGCCATGGATATGTGTGCTCGATTAAGCAGGGCTGCGCCTTCGTTGGGTGCTCCACGGGGAGTTGATTGTGTGTTGATTTGATGGGTCCAATAACCAGACGAAGTATTGTGAAGTCAGGGGCACGGACATTGTCTGTGATCTAGACTATAAAATTTACTTTTTTACTTTACATCCTTGATGTCCCTCAGCCGTGACATCAGGTTGCACATGCATAAAAATACTCGTAATTTATGCCACGACGAATAGCACAAAACAAATGCACCGTTGCAAATTCGTGGGCAGCAGTTCTGGAATTCATCCACTAAGACTATACATCTACCACTAACGAGCGAGCCATAGGAAAATACTAGTGCGCAGGTTGGCCGCCTTGGACTTTGTATACATGTATCAATGATCCTATGTATAGGATCTGGTATGTAGAGCCTATAGCATGGCACAGTTCTAAATAATATAAATAACATGTACACGAGGCGCAAATTATATTAAAATGTATACATGTAATTATTCAGAAGTTATTGTAATTCCCGACAGCACAAACTCTCTGAAAAAGATAAAGCACATGTACTTAATAAAAGCTTAAGAAAAAAACTGCTTTACCAGGAAATTAATGAGATGATAACATGAGTGGCCTGATCGAGACCTTGATGAAAAGTAGGCTAGTGGGTTAAAAGTTCTAAATGATAAACACGTTTGCTTGCTCATCACGCGCCATGATGAGCCAGCTGAGTGAAGGACAACTTCAGAATATATAATTATTCATCAAGACTCCCATATTAATTCAGTCATATTTATTATTTCCTTTTATTCACGAGAAGAAAATAGAAGACAAAATAAACCACACAGCTGCCAATAGAAACCGCAGAATATAGAACAAGGGAACGATACTCTAGTACAGGAGTGAGCAAGTCACAGCAAATCTTGAAAACAGATAACTCTATAAACCGGGAAATTAAAATGATGAAAAACAAAAATATCCATTACTCTGTACATGAGTATAACAAATCGCATAATTACAAGCACCCGATTATTAAGTCAAAAATAGAGCCGTTTGTGCATTACATTGTTCCGTTTATAAAGGCTAAAATGAGGTCAAGGTCAATCTTCGTTGTCGACCTTCAGGTTGATGTGGTGCCAAGCGTTGTTGATCAAACCGCGGATGTTCCAAACGCTTTCCAGTTTCTCCGGCTGGGAGTTGTGAGAGGAGTCAATGGCCCTGCACGCGATGCTCATGTCGGAGGCTCCGTCCGGGACAGGCACAGCCACCTCCCACAAAACCCACGCCCACTGCTGGTGACGCTTCTGCTGCTCATCACCGTGCATATCTGCCTCGTACCAGGTCTTCCCCCCGTCCGGGGTGACCTCCACACGCATGATCCCCCTTCCACCCCCGCTCCACGCGTAACCCCGGAGTGTGACCTCTGACCCTTCGATGGTAGCTCCATTCCTGGGCTCACAGATGGCTGATTGCGTCGGGTATTCCTGAATGGCGACCGCTTTGTCGTAATCTGCCGTGTCGTGGCCGGTGGACGGACTGAACAGCATGTAGTCCTTGCGCTGCCAGTGACTGTAACTCTCTTCCTGACTCGCGCTAATCATCTTCACCCACTTCACCTGGCGAGCGCCCACCGTCCCCGGAACAATGACCCTCAGCGGGAAACCGTGGTCCAGGGGCAGCTCCTGGCCATTCATCTCAAACGCCACTATGGCCTCTTTCTTAGGGTCGCTGGCCGTTTCCATGGGGATGGAAGCCTCGTACGGATTGCCCTCTCCGTCCGTGTCAAGACCCTGCAATATGCAGTGCTTATAGTCCTCGCCGTTGATGCCAGCCGAGGTCAGGAGGTCACTGAGCAGGACCCCTGTCCACTCTGCGTTGCTGATAGCCGCGTGTGACCAGGACAGGCCGTTGACCGCCTTCAGCTTACTCAGTTCTGAGCGACGGTTGCCGGCGCACTGCACTGTTGCTATGACGCTGTGCTGCTTGAATTTCTGTTTCAAGTCCTCCAAAGCAAACTGCTTGCCTCCTACTTGCAGCCGAAATTTCTTCGGATCAACTTTGGGGACGGGTAAATGATTGCGCACAAAGAATAAGTCATTGGGGGTGATGAAATTGTCCGCCAGCAGACTCCCGGGCGCTTCGGCATTGAACGGCTTAGCTGAGTTCACCTTCAACGCAGGGTGCCGAGCTGGGTCATGCTTGTAGGGGTCATTGGGGTTGACCGCCGGCCTGGCCACTTTGTCCTCGGGATGCAAGTTGCCAATGCGCAGCGACTCCAGGATCTCGTACACCTCCGGACTGCGGTGAATAGCGTAGAGATCCCAGAAAGGTTCCACGCTGCTTCCGGCCGCTAGTAGGATCTTGTCGCCCCCAGGGTGGCCGATCATGAAGTCAGTGATGTCATAAATGCCGTCCTTGTAGGTCACCCAGATTCCGGCTTCCTTGCTGTTGTGTGACTGCACCTCTTTCAAGCGGAATGTGGGAAGATCTTTGCGTGGTGCCCCTGCTTGAATTGGGGGAGGGGAGGTGGTTGCCTGGCATGACGCATAGCGACGCTCATACCACGCTGCAAGGGAATCGCCGTCAATTATTCAACATTAACTAATCATAAAATGATCCTGAATGCATGTGCCATACACAATGCACAGAACGAGATAAATGTAAAAAGTTAATAATAACCGATTTAATATTTATGGCTTTTTGCACCCATCCAAAAAGAGGGTCAGTCATGCTGACATAGCTACCCAGAAGGCTGAAGCGACGCAGGAGCCAGCCGAAAGGAGTGGCACGGTTACCCAGAATGCTGATTTTAAAAGCGCATAAATAACACACACAAGTGAACACTAACGAGGAATTGAGAAGCAGGATTCCTTGATGGCTTTGTCAGTAAAAAGAAGTCAATTGAACTAATTTTTTTCTTTCTCATTGACACACAAGTTAAAAATAAACACTTGCTATGCACACGTGACAGAGAAAAAAAAAAAGAGGGCAAAACAACCTTACAATATGAGGTGATAAGAAAAAGTTTAGAGTCACATCCCCACCTCATAAATCTGACTTCCTTGGTTCCCATAGAAACGGCCGGATAAACGGAAAGGCAGATTACATAACCGCGTTACTCTATGGCACGGGAAGGAATTGTTAATTACAAGTTATCTATAATCTGATTGCAGATTGCGAATAACCCAGATCTACGTTTCTGACTGTATTTTTTAAAAGTCACCTGGACGTTTGCCAATTGTGTGGCCCTTTTGAAGACACGAATGATAATATAGCCTGGTTTCGCCGAATTTCAAAGTTTTTTGTCATTATTAAGTATGCCATGCGTGTATTATTCATAGATAATTTTAATTGCAATTTAGAGACCTTTTAGCTTCAGGGTTTGTGAAAAAGTTGAACCGAATCTATGAATTGCTATGATTGTATCCTGATAATTGCCTACAAAGTATTGTGGATGACATAAATTAGTTTCAAAAACATGTATTATGAAATTTTATTCTTGTAACAAACTTTAACGACATTCTGTTTTTATCGTCATCTGCTTTGAAACCCGACATCGATTCACTTTGTTCAGATCGTCGTCATGTTGAATTTAATGCGCCTACAAAAAGCAATGAATAAAGCTGAGTTCAATTAATATTTTAAAACGAAAATACGAAATATGTTTTTATCTTTTCTTTCCACTTGTCACAGCATCTGGTGGCGTGATTCGACTGAATACATGTGTATGGCGGAAGGAGAAATGAGGCGGGGATGTTGGTATTATATAATACTATAATCCTGCATGGTCCAGCCTGCGGTCATTTGGCTTTGTTCACATTCGGCCCCCATCCAATTTGAGATGCCGACCCCTGAGGTAGATACAGAACCATCAATCCATCAAGCATAGATTTTAGATAGATTTGTTTTTATTCAAGTTCGCAAAGGTAACTTCAAATACCTGTTATTTTATTATGAAACTGAAATCATTAATCAAACAGAGATGTATCAAGGTACCGGTACTAAGATTATGTGTCAGACGACATACCGGTAATCATGATAATTTTCTCTCATCAGGATAATTAGGATGATTAAAGTTAGGTTTTCTCCTATGGTATAATGGTTGCATATCCCTCTGATGAAATTGCCAATTTGTAAAGACCTCAAAAGTTGCTTTCTGCAATTGCTATATGAGTATAACCAAAGCAGTTAACAGAGGAACGCTTTCAATGGATGAATGCATCTTTATGTCACGTGATGACATCTACTGTGACACCCTTGAGCAGATTCAAGAAATGATGAATAGGATTCAGGGATTGGGTTACTTACTTTGAGAATCACTCGCCCGCTGGAGGCATCCACTCAACTGAATATTTTAACTCTGACACACCCCAAAGGATGTTTACTACCAAACGTATTGAGTGACTGACTGACAAGACATCCAGAAATACAAGATGTCTTCCATGATGAAACGACAAGTTATATTTTTATTAACTCAACTCGTCACTTGTGCATACTTACATGGGATTGACACACACACAACTCTAATTAAGCATGCCCACTATCAATTAACCAGTCTACAATTAAATAACTAGTCTAACATCCATTGCATTACATGTAATGGACAATAAATCAGTGAATTCTTCAATTCTCAGAATGGACATCATCATGTGCTTGGGATTCAAATTTCAAATCTTATTTTTTAGACTGATCATTTGATTTCATGTCAAATTCCATTACATCATATTTCTATATAAACACCGTTATTAATCATTGAAATCATCACTTCACTCATTTGTTATTGATCTACAGCAGGCCATCGGGAGAAACTTGACTTATATGCTAGTTTAACGCATCAATATTACACTTACATTGCATCTTTTTTGTAAATTTTTTGTTAACTGGCCAAGCCAGGAAGTAACTGTCATAGTCGTCGTGCAGAGATTAGTCATTTAATGAAAGAAAAAGAAAAGAAAATTGTGATAAAGCTGTTCATCATCCTAAATTCAAATGATTTTAATTAAATATTAATTAATTATTATCATCACAATCATCAATGAAAACTTCTACTTTTGAGTTATTAGATCTACATATAATATTGTCTCATTTTTTATAAAAAGTTAATTAATATTAAGCCTACAATAATTAATGGTGGGTGCATAGGCCTACATGATGATGATCATCATCATGTACTACATGGTCATTATATAAATTAATATTTGGGTTTTTTTTCATATTTATGTTTTAAAATTAAACATTATTATCACATTTAATTTAACCATATTATAATAAATAATCATATACGCTCCACTATGATTAACAGAAATAAACCGACCCGCAGCTCCGAGTGCAACGCCTGCTCCGAGAGCGATGCTGATTTTCCAGAACGCAGATCGTACGGATGACTTATGTGCACTCGCACTTTCTGAGCTATGCCACCGGTCATTGCGATGTTTCTTCTGAGAGCTGTCAATCGAAAGAACTCTGTGGGATGACACTGCCGTGTAATTCCTCTCGAAATTCTTCGCGATTGACGCGAAATCGCGATGGAAAACTTTGTTTCTCATAGACAACATAGCGACGATTTTAGCCAAATGCACTGATAACCATGCTGTTTATTTTTCGCCCATTAAGCCCAAAGTGGACTCTGCCAGATCAAGGGGTTTAACTATTCCATTATTGGTGACCGAATTATTAATCACCATCATATAGCAATTAAATTGTGCACATTCGAATAAAATTTAGCTAATATTTGATAGATTTTATTTATTGCATATCACTGACTGTTTAATATAAATAAACACTGGTTACATTCATTCACAAAAAAATTCCACCCATATTGTGTAATAGACTCGCCCCCTTCCACGAAACATTTTTCTTTCTAAGGTAAGTCTATCTACCCTTTGACACCCTTTGATCAAACTTTCAAGTATCGTTTTCATCGTAAATGAACAGCTTGTTAAAAAATTGGAATTTAAGTAAAATCATATGGGGTATATTTTCTTGGATTTGTTTTATCATTGTTCATTTAATGTTCACAATTGAATGAGTAAAACCAGTATTCCGATAAGTATATCGCGAATAGTATGTTGTTATACCCAGGTTATCGCTCTGCGTTATGAATATGAAACCGCGTTACTTCAGATTTAATGCGTTATGAATTCCCGCCACGAAGTGGGTGATTTCGAGGAAACAATTATATACCAGTATATTCTTCTTGGTATGCGTATAATAAATTGTAGGGTGTCTGTAAATACAAGAAGATCTATAATGAATAACCATATGGCACAATATTCTTTCGGGAGGAGGGACGCCCAATTAAGGCACCGTGGACCCAGAGTACTACCCCCAAGACCCCAGTACTACCGACAGCAGATTGTTTTGAAGAGAACGAATCAAGAAAAGGACCCGGGAGTCGTATGGGACTGCAGCCTGCACTTTGGAAGAAAAGAAGAAAAAAAATAGCGATCAGAAAGCTCTCAAGATCATGGGAATCATACGGAGGGCACATGCGTACCTATAGCTGCTGACAACTTGACGCACCTGCATGGTGAGACAGCACCTGGAGGATGCGGCCGTGGTCTGCAACCCCTTCCTCAAAGGTAACATCGATATTATGGAAGATCGACGTCCAAAGAAGGGTTACCAAGCAAATAGCAGACTTACTTACCAGGGGAGCTTCAATTGAAACTACCCAGGTTAAGATACCACAGGCTCAGTGGAGATATGATTGAAACGTTCCGGTCCACTACCAGGGTGGACCGGAACAAGATCATTAACCCAGACGAAATATGAGAGATGAGAAGAAGCACTCACAAGCTGGCAAACTTCGGGCTTCTGGTAGAACGGACCGACTATTTCGCCACCATATTGTAAACTCTTAGAATAGCCTAAGAGGACCACGTTATCGCGGCCCCAGTCTCCAGTCATTCACGAGCAGGCTGGACTCCCATTGGAAATCAGGTCTAGTCTTTCAGATTCTTTCAAGATTCGTTCGAGATTACATGAAAGCGAGATTTTGAACCTCTCTAATATGATGTATATCTACTAGTAGTTGAGTGCTATAATATTATGTTAATATTTTTCAGTCAAAAAGCGTATCAATTTTGTCTTTTGGAATGCATCCTCTATCATCCGTTATACTACTCAAAACAATTTAGATTTTAGAGGTCCTCTTTAGGTAAGTAATTACCGAACGGTACGTACTATAGGACCTTTGAAGCCACAGGGACATCCCTTCTGCATGTTATCCTGTACACAACCAAGCTATGTAGAAAGTGCCACAAGACCATATGGCGACAATAGGATCTCAGCTCAGCCCCAGGTCATCCAACAGGGTCAAGGCGACGTGGACAAAGGTCACAAGAACGCTCATCACAACGAATTGTACCCAGGGCTCGAAATAACACTCAACTACTCGCAAAGGCGAGTAAAAATTCTCAATGGCGAATAAAATATCAAGAATGGTCGCCAGATGGCGAGTAAAAATTTAGCTCTCCAAATAAAATGTAAAGGGCAGATTCTTTGGTCAACCCCAAGCAATATTTTTTTTTCTTAATCCTCAGCTAAAAAACTGAAACCTGTGAACCCATGCAGGCGCCTAACATCATGCGGCAGGTTTGAAGTAGCTGACGCCGTGTCGAGTTGTCGACGCCAGATCAGATGAGTTAATTGTGGCGCCGCTGATGTTTTTACTGCATTCACATCTTTTCAAATTAAGTCGCGTCTTAGGTATAGTATGTTTGACTGCTATAGTATATGTAGTACATATAGCAGCGGTTGATGATTTCATGAATCGTTGCTTCCATCATCTCCTCACTAACACGGCATCTGGATTCGGAAGTTGATTCCAACTCATGCTCCAATATCCAGTAATATCCATAATCCAGTAAGTTGACTCGAGTTAACCATTTTTCTTTAGAATTCTTTTGAAGATGTCCGCTAAGGTCGATTTGGATTTGCGGCGTCAACAAGTCTGTGCGTTATACTTGGTTATACGTAATTTTCATTAGTGGGCTGTCTTGGCTCACCTAATTCAGAGTGGACACGTGGCCACTACAATTTAACATGCCAGCATAACCCAGTAGAGGGAAACACACTTTCTAGTGATAGAGAATACTGAATGCTTTTGACGCATTGCTAATTAGATAAAGGTGCGCTATATGGCAGTGCATGGTCACATATGATCGACATAAATTAAAATTGGTTGAGAAAGTGACATAGTATGTTTCGAGAATCTACATATATAAAATATTTGTGTTTTATGCTATGTTTTTCGTCAGAATTTCTGGCGAGTAAAAATACGTTTTGGCGAGTAAAAATTCCCTGTTTACTCGCCATGTGGCGAGTAAACTTTTTCTATTATTTCGAGCCCTGATTGTACCTACATTGATAATGAAGGCCAGGAACCAGCTGAAAAGACATCTGTGTATAACCTATCTGTGTTAATGAAATCCAGCCACACAAATCATAATTCACAACCAATTTTTATTCATTGAAAACGCACGCAGAGTATAAGCAAGAGGTCCTAATCAGTTGACCTGAGCAGACGGAGGAGACTGGCTCTCTCCTTCCACTTGCAGAACGTCCGAGGAATACATTCCAAACCCAAGAAGTTCGTTGGCAAACATGTCTGCAGTTATTTCGTACGGAAGATTCTCATCGATCAGCTGACCTGCCTTCTCGGTGTCGAAATCCTGCAACTCACTGCTTCCACCCTCGGCATTGAAACCAAGCAGGGTGGTGAGATACTCGGCCAACTGATACTCGGTCATGTGCTCCCCTGCAATCACAAATCCAATCATCAATTATGTTGACATATTCTTCGACATTAGGAGTAAGTTGTTTATCAATTGTGAATGAACTCTGACCTCTGTTCTGGAGGAGGTGGAGCAGTTCAGAGCGATCCAGGAAGGGAAGGCCATCCATGGTTACGCCAAGGGTTTCAAAAGCCCACGCTAGTTTATCCGGCTGAAGGCCAAATGCTGGACGATGGTTGATGTACACTGCAAAATAATTACTTCCATAGGGAGGATCCCACGAACAGGATGGAGGACTCACATTGAATGAACTCTCCCATATCAACCGATGTCTTGTACTTGCCGGTCTCAACATAATCACTGAACTTGATTTCATTCAACATGTCTTCAATCTTAAAATAACATGATTGCTAAATCAAGAGGGTTGATCAGGTTACTGAACTGACCTCCTGTTCAGATGGGTAGAAACCCATTGCTCTCATAACATAAGGAATTTCTGTGACAGGAATTGATGATGCAACCTTTCGGGTTTCCATCGTATCAACTCCTTGGCTGTTCAGGGAAATTAAAAATTGTAAACTTGAAAATAGAAGTCAAGAGCCGTTCACCTTCGAATTTGTGCGTAGTAGAAATAATCCTCAAGTTCTTTGTATAAATCTCCTTCTCGTCCGCCATCCAAAAGTCCATAAAATGGAACAAGATCTTCACCACCAAGCTTTGCCTGTGCCTCCAGAGCCCTGGAATGGGGTCTTCAGTTCAGAGTAATTGTCACGTGAGCAACATACGCTGGGTTGATGGCCCACATCAGGACAGTGGCGTCAGATCCACCGGCCGTTAACAGGTATTTGCTGTCGTAACTGCAGCACAAGTTTCCCACCTGTTGAATAGGGAACAGGTTGGTATTTATAGTATGCAACACAGGTGCTGACCCCCAGTGGATGAGAGATGAAGGCGACTGCGTTGTGTGGATTGCCGTCAAGAGGCAAAGAATGCAGGCCAACTTTGTCTGTTGTGACAAACGCCATGTACCGCTTTGCTGAAGCATCGTCAGAATTATTGGGAAGAATCGCAATTCTGTGGAGTTATTGATTTTGCAAGGGGTTCTAATAGAATTTGCATTCTCACTTTTGAACAGGGCTTCCAAAGGCAGGGCCCAGCAAAGTCTTACGGCACATCTTGGTGGTTGAGTTGTACAATTTGAGCTTGAATTGATCATTAGCTGTAATGATGAAGCTCTCTTTGTTGACAGGGGGATACCACGCCATGCAGAAGGGCACAGCACTCTGCTCAATGCGGTCGGACGTGAGCAGCCGGATGTCATCCCGAGAGCTGTTCTGAAGATCATATTCCACCTGGAACAAGCACAGAATTACAGGGATAGTGTGAAGACTCTCGCAATTCAGTACCAGAACACGATCTTGACCCAACGACAACAAACGGGGAACATTGGAATCAAGTTGAATGCCAAAGGTCAGATCCTGAATTGGTTTATAGTGAGCCTTGTAACGGCCGACGTACTCAAAGGGTTCCTCAGTGTCACCCTTCTTCAGCAGACTGACAGTGTTCTCCGCATCCTAAGAGGTCATTTTTTCCTTAAAATGAAGAAACTTTGGAATTCAACTCACGGCAGTTGCCACGAACTCTGAGTCGTGTGAGAAAGCGATGTGTGTGATCGCATCTCTTGCATATCTGATCGGTTCTTCCAACATGTCATGCAGTGTTATAGCATCCACCACCCGTATGCTTCCGTTGGTGAAGCCGACCCCTGAAGGTCAAAGTGAGTTCAACATACTATAAAAAAACAAAAGATACCAATCATTCTGCCAGTCGGGTTGAATTCGCAACAGCGGATCATGTTGCCCCGTTCAAATGTCCGCGACACAAGAACTTTCCTGATTCAAAGTGAATAGTTACAATTAATTTGCAAATGTAAATTAAGACTCACTTTTTTTCATAATTCCAGATTTGTAAGTGACCAGAATAACTGCCAACCGCAAACCTGGGTCTGTTATGATATTTAATAAATGAAGAGAAATCTGATGCCTCAAATCACTCACTCAGTTGGATGAGGAGAGAGGGCGTGCACCGGACCGTCATGATCTTTGTGGATGACCTGGAATAATTTATGTTATCATGGGAACAAACAGGGGAGCTTCATCAGACCGTGACGTCTGTTCCATCCGTGTGTACATGACCGTACACAGCGGTTGATGTACCAATTACGAAATCGCGAATTGCAAACGGACGAGCTTTGATTGTAGCATCTGGGGGATAGTCACAAGATCCTCCATTTCTAATGCAATTAGGCAGGAATTAATTTCATTTTCATAAGATAATAATCAGCACTGACATTTCATTGAAATCAGATGAGTAGGCGAACGAAAGAGAGTTGATTGGCCCAAGGTGAAAATCTTGGTACCTGAAGTGGAATTTTGCTCAAATTTTTATTAAATTTTCATCTTAATTACTAACCAATTAAGCAGTTTGAGACTCTGATCAAAGAACTTCACATGGCCAAGAACATCGCCGATTACAATAAACCTGCAAAAAATGCCAAACTTCATCCTCATGGAATAAATTTCACTTGAGCTCTAACCTCTCGGTTGTGGTGATCACATTGATCGCACGTTCTTGCATGCGCACCAATTTAGTGGCTTTCTTGTCAGAAACTGCAATAGAAAGGAAATTGAGTTTTCTTTTAATAGCAACAAATTACAAACCTTCAGTGGTGCCCTTCTTCATGTCCCACACAACCAGATTACCAAGAGACGTACCGGTTAAAACTCTCTTACAATTCTCCAAGAAAATTGATTGGCTGAATCGGCCGACTGGCTTATTGAAGTCGTCGTCTGACAGAGGTGGAGCGAAGTGCTTGATGCTGTTCCCTTGCTACGAATCAAGAGTTACTCATCATTGCACTACGACCAGTCTCACCCATGAGTAAAACACGACTTGTCCATCACTGTTGCTGACCAACTGAGATGTGTTATTCGGGTTAAATAAAACATAGCTCTGCACGCCGTACGAAGGCTGCAATTCCACTGAGCACAAGGCGTCACCTTCTACCGTCCAATCCCAAATCGACAGAATCTGAATACAGAACACTGAGACTGTGAGAAAAAATAAAAAAGTTTAATCCTTCCTCAAACCTGGTTTTGTCCGGTGCTGATCGTGACCAAGTACTTAGCATCTGGGGTCATCGCCATGGCAACGATTCCCTCAGGATGGGGGTCAAAAATGTTCCTCACTGGGACCCTAATTCATTGAGAGAGCATAATGCATTAAAGAGGGCATTTTCTGATGTTCA
>KB302616.1:0-10358 GCA_000328365.1 Capitella teleta
TTCGAAGTATGGTAAGATCATGAGGAGAATACAAGTTTGGCAGTGATGAGAAGGAAAAAAACCTCATTCAACTATTTTACAAAAAAAATGAAATTCACAGTTGATCTCTCCTTTTTTTTCTTTTTTTTTTTTCCTCCAAACATTTCACGGCAGTTAGAGCACGAGAAGAGATGGAAAAATTAGTGGGTTGAACTTTGTGACAAATTGATGGCCGATTATATTTTAAACATATTCAATTGAAATTATACCTTTTTTAGCAGATTCCTGTAATTAAAATATTAAGACAACATAATTAAAAATAACAAATAACATGAGCAAAATGCCCGAATTCAAAAATAAATACATGTAAAAAGCACAATTTATGTAAATTACGAGGGTCACTCAGAAAATCTCTGGTCTAAACAAGAATACTAATAGTCTTGGTCATCAGCCAAAAAAATTACAAGTAAACAAAGGGCACACCGATTTACAAGTGAAAAACACATTTTGATTTGTTGATTTGATGCCACTACATATATCTATTTAATGGACATATAGTACACACTTGCAAAATTTCAACGCTCTATGAGAATGCTATCTTGCTACTGAGGCCAGAGACTTTCCGGTGACCCGGTTAACAGGAAATACTGAACATCAAGAATGCTCGAATAAAGAGGACGGAAAATGAATATCACAGTCAAAAAGTGCTGGATACAAAAATAGTGAGAGAACAAAAATGCAGAGGAAAAGCTAATGCATTACGGTATTTCATCGAACTAAATTACAAATTACACACCTCATTAACTAAGATATTGACGTCAACCATGCATTATCATTTACGATTTTATATAATCAGATATTCGATGGATACAAAATTTCCAGGACCGTTTTTGTGAACTTATTTCAACAAAAACGTGTTCATAGCTCACTAAAAGCACCAAACGTAGTACATGTATTATCATAATGTGAATATAACACAGTTATTATATAATATTAAGTTATTAATGAATTTAAAATGATAAAAATTCTTATGTGGCGAGCAACCGCTAAGAAGTCCTATCTCAATTTAACAGAATTTCCAGTGCACTTGAGCAATTAATTAACTATACAATAAATGATAATAATGTAAATAATTTCCACACTAGACCAAATAATAACTTAAATACGGATTTCATTATATGGTGAAGAGACTTGTAACATCTGTGAACTAGAATATCATATGACACCAGAGCGTCAAACCCTTTGCTTTAATTTCTTCTAAATTTAAGGACGGTATAATTTCTTACAACACCCGCTCACTGCTCCTCAGCACAAACGTCCATGAAATTCATAACTCCCTCAACAGATCCAACTTCTTTCTTCTTGCAAGACTCAACATGAGAACGCAAGTTGTCCAAAAGAGTCTTTGGACTTTTCTTGGCGAGATCTTCAACATCTGCAAGACAAATTGAAATAACTCTTGACGATTTTTGCATTTACAAAAGTCCCAATTACAATTATACAAGATTGCACAAGAACGGTGCATCTCAGAGCAGTAATAGCGACATGCATTGTTGTACATATCAATGCGCTGAATCATTTGATGTATGTTGCAAGTACTTAGTAGCTAGCTCAATTAATAAATGAGATAGAAGCAATCCAATTTGAAACTTTAAAAAAATAGCTGTGACCCTGACCTTTGACCTATAAATTTTTTTCAGGAACCTTCAGGTCTTAAAGTTTCAAGGAAATATTCTGTTTAACCTGTAAACTGTGATGGATTATTTTGTGACAAGACTGCAAATGACTGGCGTGTGGCGTGGATAGAGGAGTGGCGCGCTTATAGGGGGTATTTTCAATGCAATTCATGTCGGGACTTTCTAAAAGTGGCGCGTTTCCAGGATTGGCGCATTTCACTGTACCATGTTTAAAGATAGATTGAATGATACCTTTGAGTACAAATCCAGTATCCGCAATTGTCTTTTGACCCGACTTCCACAAGCGATACAAATGGAAGTAAATGGATACATAGAGGTCATTGAAGGGCGAAAGGACTTCGCTCTGCCGATTGCACTCCCTGTGAATAAGCAGTGAATGTCATACAACAGAAGATGAATGCAAACTCACTTGTTAAGTGAACCTTCTCGCAATGTCAGAAGAGCAACTCGGGTCATGTTGATTCCCATGATACAGAATGGGAAATTCTATAAATAAATCACCAAGTTATCCTCACATAACTCTCAATGGAATGTACCTGCGTCTCATGAGTAGATAGTGAATATATATCTCTTGCTAATGCAGAATACCTCGCATCAGACACAAGATGCAAGATCTGCAAAAGACTGAGAATACCTACGCTCCGAAGATCTGTGGCTGGGTCATTACCTGTAACGGAAGTGTATACAAAAGTAATAATGAAATTCACCAAATCCTGAGTATTCACCTTGAAACCCGATATCTTCCCAATGGCTGCCATATCTCGCACAGTCAAATTTTGAACCAGTCAGTTTTCTGTAAATCGTTTGCAAAACTCTGATGTGTAGCGGTTGGTTGTTATTAAGTGGAGCTGGATATCAAATCAGTAAAGTCGCTGATGTGCGAGGTAAAAGCACTTACAAGCGGCCAAACAGAACACCATGTCTCTTTCATTCATAAGATCAGGTCGGAGTTTCGGAGGACCAAATATGAAATGTTTGAGGCAGGAGAATCCTCGTCTTTCGATAGTTGTGTGGATGTTCGGCTGTTAACATACCAAATATGAAACTGCAGAGTAACAAAAGTGGCTTACTCACCAAGTGCACCTGCCAATCGCTGCGCTGACAGAAATCCACAAATTCCCGATTTGAAACAAGTGCCTGAGGTACGACTTGGGAAACTGGAAACAAAATTGCATAAGACATTCCATCAATCAGGTGAATATACCTGCTGAAACTGCTTCACCATCTTCTGCAACAGCTATGAAGAAGATAAATTGATTAAAACGTCATTAAAATAGAATTTTCCTGAACACTGACTTGGAACGACAGTGACAACCTTGTCCCATGCCTCTTCTGCATCAGATGAACCTAAAATAATATTGCAAAAATCCCTCAGATCATCACTTGCGTTTATAAACGGACCATGGGTAACGGTAGATGGCACGAAGACCTCCCCATTTTCAGGCTCAATCTATGAAACATAAGAAATTGAGATTTTTTGTAGTAATAATTGCACGGCCACCTGGTATGCAGTAGGAATCGGCTTGGTTTCATCGGGTTGTGATGCTTCCGATTGAGTAGGTTCACTTGAAATAACATCAAAATCATCTTCTTTAACCTATAGGAGAGCGATTATATTTAATATGCAAAAGAGGAAATTGAAAATAATCATTATTTTTGTTTAGTTACAATTTTTCAAAGTGGTAAGCATTCACTAACCGGGAGAGTTGCATTGTCCTTTGGTTCGACAGAAGGCATCTCGAAATCAAACTCATCATCATCATCCTGGAAGAGAGTTAAATGTGAAAAAGAAATCAGTGAACAACACTACTTCACCTCTTTGGCGGCTGATAGCTGTGGAATTTGTGCCGAAGCCTGAAAAAGTAAGAGATCGAGAGATGAATGATAAAGGGCATGATGCACTGAGTCACCTGGTTGGGAGGAAGGTCAAACTCAAAATCATCCTCCTGTAATGTAAGTGTAGCTCATTAGTTCACAGTTTCTCTGAGTGAGCTGTCTTTGTGGTGACGCCCATCAAATTCCTTTCAACACAGCCTTACCTGTTGACTCTCTGTTCTTGTTTCCCCGATGATTTTCGAGGAATCGTCATTCACCTGCGATACCACAATAGTTAAAGCGCCTGTAAAATAAATGAAATGCAAGTCACCTGAGAAGACAGGGACTGGAATTTGCCATTCTGTAAATAAAATAGATATGATATAAAAGTTTCAAGGATGACAAAGATAGAAATTCACAATGTCAGGTTCAGAACTAACATTTTCCACTGGGTGAGGAGAAACATTATCCTCTGGGAGAGGAGAAACATTTTCCACTGGGAGAGGAGAAACATTTTCCACTGGGAGAGGAGAAACATTCTCCACTGGGTGAGGAGAAACATTCTCCTCTGGGAAGTTCAGAATTGGATCTACAGGGAGCACTGGGTGACTTGGCTGTTCGGTCAAAGTATCCTCAGCAGTTTTATTTTCCTCCCATGATGCCTCTGGTTTCTCTCCTAATAAATCTGCAGGTGTGAATTCAGAGTCACTGCCTTCTTCCAGTGTGGCGTTGTCAAAATCAAAGTCAATATCATCCTGAAACGAAAATGAAGTAAAATACCTAGGTAATCATTTTTTATTATCCCATAATATAGATGACTTAGATTGATATCTCAACCACGTTTTCAATTCTCAGATAAACTGACCAGATTAGTGGAGCCAAGTACTTCCAAACTAGTTGACACAGATTCCATTCCTCTGAGACTGAGATCATCAATAGTCTTCACAGGTGATGAGGATAATTCTGATTGGTTGACGCTCTCGTTGCAACTTTTGATCTGCAACAGCGGAGGGACTTGGCCGAATAGATTCACAAGATCTGAGTTTGCCTGGGAAGATATAAATGACAGTGAAATCATTAATTATATCAATATACATTTCAAATTATCAATAATTACATTCTCTGTCTCAAGAGGTTGTCCAGTATGCACGGATTTCATCACTGAATACGTTAAATCAACCTATGGAAATAAAAAATCCCTCAAGAAAGCTTCTTCAATTGCAAAGGTTGCTCACCTCTGAGGCATCTGGTTCTATTCCATCCAAGGTGAAGTCAATCTGCAGAAGAGATCAGTATTCTGTGCTTAAAACCAAATCATTCGAGACTTTTCATACTTAAACATGCCTAACGTAACCAGGCCCCTAACAAAACCCACTTGTGAGGAATGCAAGTATTAACAGAGGTAACTCAATTACTTAGATGTAATCATATTTCTTATCTAAGACAAATATTGATAGCAACAGAATTACAAGATTATTATTAATTGCTGTGAAATTGTACTGACCCCATCCAGCGCCATGGCTCCATCATCATCAGCAACCTCCATTCTGAGATTCTGTAGATTTATTCTTCACCTGTAAAGATTGTCACTTATTATAGAGATTACATTCAGATTCTCACACTCAGTATTATGAAATTAAAGATCTTGAGTCAGGAACATGGATAACAGTAGCAGATTAAACCACTAACACCAGCGGGTGGAGAATCTGATGAAAAATGAAATAATAGAATCAGGTCAGGTAGGGGTCAGATTTCATGCAACAGGAAGGCGATCTGATGAAAAATGTGCCTCAGAAAACGAAATGACCGAGGATGTTGCTACAGAAGAATTTGTTTTATTCAGAGAGGGTATCAAGTTTATAACTGCCAGGGATAATCCCTGGGGCCACGGATCCCAGATGGGCGAGTTTGAGAGGCAAGCAGGCAAATCTTGAGCTGCAAGATGCGCTTCTACACTTATACCGCTAACGGACTTACAAGTTACACATATACAATTAAGTGACCCATGTTCAATGTTGCATGCCAGCTTCATCATCATCATGTTCATCCTCATCATCATCAGGATTATGTCTAGCTCCCCAAGGGTAGCGGAGTAGTTGGTGTGTGTGCATTACGCTACGGCTTGGGGAGCTAGATTATGTCTTGATCCATTCTGTATTCACCTTGGGGGAATCTAATTATGAGTCTTGGAACAGTGGAACGAGACAAAAGGAAGGTCACCAGGAATGTCATCATCATAATCATCATCAGTCTATCTGAAGAATATAAGTGCATGAAGTGTATCACTAGGCCTAATAGCTAGTTTATTAATTCACCTTTTTAGTCCCTCGCTTTCTGCCTTCAGGGTCCCGCAGCGCTGTTGGGAAGGTGAACAGCACGAATGGAGGGAGGATCGCACATACACCGAGTGATCGACCAAGACCTTTAGTGTTGTTGTGCTCAAAGCAATAGATTTTTTTTTTTCATTTATCTAACTTGTAATGCCCATTGTGGCATCCTGACACAAAAACAGTGGAGGGCCATGCTGAAAATTGCACCAATTTCACGCCAAAACGCCCTTCTATTCAGTCTATTCACTACGCTACAATGCTGCGCCGCGGGATGTTTACAGGGCTGTGACCTGAGGCTGAACTTTAACCGCGAATGTGGGTCAGTTCGTTGCGCGTGCGCAGAGCTCGCAAAATCGCAATGCTAATTTACCTAATTTACACTAACACTGCCAAGTTAAATTGCCAATTCACATTTAGCTTTGCGAAAACGTGGGATCTTAAACAAAGATACAGCGGTTACGGCTTATCTCACAAAACTCACTCTCTGATCTGAAATATAATTATCTCTCTCAGAATGTCATGAATCGGCGAACATTGATGATTGAATATCACGAAAATGTTCTGCCAGTTGTTTACATTCCCAAAACTGTCGCTTCCGGAGTTTTGCTTACATCATTAAAATATGAGAAGCATTCTTCGGTATCTTCTCAAAGCATCATTTCATGAATTCAACTAATGAGGCAAATTTGCCATTTATTTATCATTAAGTGTAGTCTATTAAAGTCTATTAAAGGCAATATTATCGGTGGAATATTCAAAGAACAGGCACTGAAGTTATCATTATATTATTGCTGTAAGCGGCTTCAGTGCGTTATGATTATTTCTGTTATTTGGCCTAGAATCCTATATGCCAAAGAGAGCACCGCAAAGTGAGATTTGAACGCCATTTTGTTTCTTTGTACAGGATGCTAATTTGGCCTTGAGGGTTATCAGCTCTGATCTGAAGAATCTTCCAAAAACAGTGTGGGCTCCTAGTGGGTTTATTGAGCTCCCCAGGGACTCATGGCTCACACTGACGCAACGAGCGGATTTAGCGATGATCTCAACACTCATAATATATATATATATATTTTAGATGATATCGTTGCCCTCCAGAGGCATTGACTCAACGCAACAGTGCGTGTTTAAACAGGGCGTGTCACAGATATTGTGGACATTATCTATGCACTACAGCAATGAAGACGTGGCCCTGATAATTCATCGAGTTCGACATACGTATTATATCTTTCATGAGAAGCAACAGTGAGCCAAACTTTTTCTCATGTGTGAGATGTATTTTCCACAGGCATCCCACTTAAATCTCAAGTGCACTATTGCGACTATAGCTCGACTATTTTTGGTAATATTAATGTAAATAAAATGTAAAAGAACACTGCAGTGATGATATAAAAAATTGATAGCATGTTATATATATTTAACCGATGAAGATTTTTCTAGTGTTTCGGCCATTTAGACCTGATTTATAAGCGAATACATGAATCATAAATAATCATAAACATAATAATCATTAATTTTACAGCTCAATGAATATATCTTACGAAGATATTTACTTGTCTATTTTTTATTTGTTCCAGCGGCTAAACCATTGTGATACAATGTCACCATGTACATGTACACTTCTTCTTTTCTTTTATTAGATTTTTTTCGTTATGTTCCATTGTTCATCACCATTAAAATGTGAGTTTTTTCACGAATAAAATAACCGTGTTTATCTCTCGCAAATACAAAAATAGGCAATATTTGAGCACCTCCTGGGTGTGATATGATGAGATTTTGTTTTCCCCTTTTCATGTTGATGCACTTATTTCCTGGAATACGAGTAGTATATACACCATTAAGATAGGATAGATCGATAAACTTTATTCCAGACATGGGTAAAAAACAATGTGATACATGGTCCATAGAAACCAAGAAACTGCATGGAAAAAAAAAGAACAGAGAAAAGAAAAAGAGTAGTGATATGAGATCAATCATCAATAAGAACTTTAAAAAATACTGCATAGGAAGAACATTGGGAGCAAGAACTAAGATACAAAAACAGAATGTGTAAGAATTAAGTTGTTTAAATAACCAAAAACGAGTGTAAAAAGGTTAGAAGGATTCAATTGCACATAATGATAATGCGGGAAGATTTCTGGCGTTTCGTGAAGCAAAAGATGAGATTTCTGACTATAGAGCTAAACGATGGAATATTGAAAATACTGCATACTAGACTGGTGCTTCCATATTTACTCAGCCCAAGTATTATCTTCATGACATTGTGATAGGCAGTACAAATTTAGTTCATAACAGCCTTCGAATAGTTCCACCATATATGAGCAGTGTGCAAACTGGGACAGTAAGTCTTGAATAGAGTACATTTTACATTCAAAGAACACATGAAATTTCCGCAGTAGAGTGTTACTCTGGGCATACAGTCTATCTACTGTTAAAGATCTGAATGCTTTTCAATGGTGCTACACATATCTGTTACAAAACACGTCGCATGGGTAGAAATCACACAAAGATGAGATATAAAAACACTTTGTATGGTTAATCTAATAAGTCATGCTGCTATTCCTCCCATTCATATTCCAATTTCATCAACATATATTAATAGAATGCACTCATCATTTCGCGATATTTCCCCTTTGGGTGGCAAACAGGGCCTCGGAACATGGATAAGTTTCATTAAATGCATAATTAAAGCAACGCTCTGGTACTATTATTTTGTTTGAGAGTGTTATTCTTGTGACAGTAGCACTATAATGGTTATCTCCTAAAAACAAAACAAAGCAAAGTTTGTATTGAAGCGCCATACAAGATATACCATTCCTTAATGGTCGTTCAAGGGCTCATGATTTTACCCTCTTCACGATCACTCGCCACTCGCATTTAAAAGATCCCCCCTCATTCAAAACTGATTTTTTACTTGATTTCTTTGCATAAAATAATGGGCGCAGAATAACACAGTCAATCCATACCAGGTAGTTATTTTTTCGGAATAATTGATACATTTGAGCTAAATTTGTTTTTAACATGAGGTAGGTAGACTACTTTTGGCCCACTCTGTATAAAAGACGTGTTTGGGTTTATCAAACTGACAACTCATATAAAATATCACAAACCATTCTTCACCCTTTGGAAATGAAAAGAATGACAATTCTGGGCAGACTCTCCGGTTATTTTTACAGTTAAAGGGATGGGGAACTAAATTTTAAGTGATGTTCTATTGACTCATAGCACCAATTGATAGCATTACGTGCCAAGAACACCATGCCTGGATGCAAGCGTAAGGAAATAATGCATTTCGAATATCGGGGTTACCATTGCGCCTATGGGAGAATGGCTTCCATTGCGAAGTATAGGAGGCAAACGTCAGCTGATGGCTGGGTTTGGCTGATGGCTGATTGGTTCCGTTCCCCTCGTGAAGCTATCGATTTCAGCCAATCAGAGCAGAGCATCTTTGCCATAAAAGGACATCTTTGTTGTTTACGAAACGAAAGCGCATGCGTGGTGCACTCTGGCTGACCTTTTTACTGTTTCAGGATGAGAAACGTGGTAGGTGTCCTAGAAAATCGCTTGTTAAAATAAGAAAAATAGCGAAAAATATTTTTTGTTTGCGTCTGACTGGTGGCAAAATGATTATTCTATCTATTTCCGAAAAGAAAATAAAAAAATATCAAGGGGTTTAGTCGCAGGAGACGGTGATATGACGAGGCCCATTGTAAAAGATGGGGAACTCAGTGTTTCATCACAGCGACTGATGTCACGCCTAATTAGCATTATATCTCCCGCGAAATCGTTAGCGATGATATTCCTTGTGTGGACCAGGCATAGAAATCATTTTTGGTGCATCAAATAACGACTCAAAGTCCATTTTTAACCAGTTCTCCCTCCCTTTCATTGCTCCGCAAAAGTGTCCTGTCGTCGGTCGTTTCGCCATGACAATAACATTGGAAGCAGACGTTCAGTTAAAGGGATGGGGAACTAAATTTTAAGTGATGTTCTATTGACTCATAGCACTAATTGATAGCATTCCGTGCCAAGAACACCATGCCTGGATGCAAGCGTAAGGAAATAATGCATTCCGAATATCGGGGTTAGCATTGCGCCTATGGGAGAATGGCTTCCATAGCGAAGTATAGGAAGCAAACGTCAGCTGATGGCTTGGTTTGGCTGATGGCTGATTGGTCCCGTTCCCCTCCTGAAGCTATCGATTTCAGCCAATCAGAGCATAGCATCTTCGCCATAAAAGGACATCTTTGTTGTTTACGAAACGAAAGCGCATGCGTGGTGCACTCTGGCTGACCTTTTTACTGTTTCAGGATGAGAAACGTGGTAGGTGTCCTAGAAAATCGCTTGTTAAAATAAGAAAAATAGCGAAAAATATTTTTTGTTTGTGCCTGACTGGTGGCAAAATGATTATTCTATCTATTTCCGAAAAGAAAAGAAAAAAATATCAAGGGGTTTAGTCGCAGGACACGCTGATATGACGAGGCCCATTGTAAAAGATGGGGAACTCGGTGTTTCATCACAGCGACTGACGTCACGCCTA